>APFE031179029.1:97018-162848 GCA_000404065.3 Pinus taeda | reverse complement strand
CATCCAATCAAGGGAAAGTTTTTACACAAAGCTATTTATGAGAAGGAAATGTTGGCAATACTCCTTGCACTTAAGAAATGACGACCCTACCTAATGGGAAGACACTTCAAGGTAAAAACAGATCATGATAGCCTTAAATACTTTTTAGAACAAAGATTATCCTCTGAAGAGCAACAAAAGTGGGTGACAAAGATGTTGGGTTATGACTTTGAAATCATCTACTAAAAAGGGAAGCAAAATGTGGTGGCAGATGCACTCTCAAGAAAGGATGAGGATGTGGAAGCAATGTTGTGCGCCATTTCTATTATCCAACCAGATTGGATAAACGAAGCAAGGGAGGAATGGAAGAATGACGAAGAAGTGTGGGCACTTATTCGAAAGCTACAACAAGATTCCAATATGTCTGATACATTTAGCTGGAAAAATGATTTGTTATGGTACAAAGATCGCTTATACCTCTGTAAGAATTCCCAGCTAAAACAAAAGATTCTTATGGAATTGCACACTTCTCCCTTAGGAGGGCACTCAGGATTTTAAAAACTTACCACAGAGTTAAGAAGGAATTTTTTTGGGATGGCCTTAAATCAGATATTCAAAAGTTTGTGGCAGAATGTTTGGTTGCCAACAAAATAAAGTTGAAACAATTAAGACACCAAGTCTATTACAACCTTTATCCATTCCAAGCCAACGTTGGGAGGAGGTTTCATGGATTTTATCACAGGTTTACCCAAGTCTGAGGGAAAGAGTGTCATCATGGTGGTAGTTGACAGACTTACCAAGTATGCACACTTTTGTGCATTATCACATCCATTTAAAGCCAGTACAGTTTCTAGTGCATTTATGGAAACAATTCAAAAGCTACATGGAAACCCAAAGATTATTGTAAGTGACGAAGATCCCATTTTCACTGGAAATTTTTGGACATAATTATTTTCTTGTCTTGGTACTTAGTTAGCTCATAGCTCATCTTATCATCCTCAATCTGATGGGAAAACTGAGATAGTAAACAAATGTTGGAAGGATATCTTCGTTGCTTTGTATATGATAAACAGACACAATGGGTCAAATGGTTGCCTCTGACTAAATGGTGGTATAACACTTCCTTCCATACAACAACAAAAATGACCCCATTTATGGCACTTTATGGATATAAACCACCATCCATCACATCATATTTAAGAGAAAATTCTAAGGTTCAAGCAGAGGAACATCACATCGAACATCAACAACAAGTCCTCCAACTCTTAAAGGATAACCTCGTGTTGGCACAAAATAGAATGAAACAACAGGCAGATCAACATCGCAGTGAAAGAAGTTTTGATGTAGGTGATTGGGTATTCCTACAGCTACAACCATATAAGCAATGTCCCTCAAGCAAGCTAAGAGAAGGATAATAAATTATCACCAAAGTATTATGGTCCGTACGAGGTGTTGCAAAAGATTGGTACTATGCATACAAATTGGAGCTTCCTGCAGCTTCTCGATTGCACCCAGTTTTCCATGTTTCATGTTTAAAGAAGGTTATAGGCGACAAGCTCCCAGTTCAAACAATATTGCCAGAACTTGACGAGGAAGGAAAAATTATATTGGAACCAGAAGCAGTCACAGAAACAAGAACTAGACAGCTACGAAATCGATCAATTTCGGAGTATCTTATCAAGTGGAAGAACTTATCTGCTGAAGATTCCACATGGGAGGATGAGAATTTTATATAGAAGCATCCATAACTACTCAAGCATTGAGGACAACACTTTTTTGAAGGAGAGGGCATGTTGGGTCCCTATAATACTAGTGATTACCCCATTACTATTGTAGTTGTACCCATTATTAATATTGTTGTGTCCCTATTGTCCCCATATTGTTATTATTGTGCCCCATAGAATCCCTCTATTATTATTTTTGTGGATTTATATTATTATTGTTAGGTCGGCTGGGATATATTGTGACTCCTTAGACTCCTATATATAGAAAGGAGGTTTTTTCACTTGAATCATCCCTGAATTGTTCATTTATGCAATGTAAAGGAGGTTGCCCCCTCGAAGAGGCTGAATTCTAAGGCGTTGATCTATCTTTTCTATCTTTTTCTTGAGCTAGTTTCATAACATGTTACGTGAAATTGAGCACAAAATAAACAAATTAAATTATTTCCTTGGATTGCACTTCGATACCTTGCAACCATTGGTTCTACTAGCCTAATTGATTTTTTAGTGACATCTTAACCTAAACTCGACCAAGGAAAACCTTAGGGGCTAATGTTCGTAAGTGGGCTAATTTTCCTTTCTTTTTCCAAAAAATATTTGCTAATTTCCTTTTTTATATTTAAATTATTCACCCAAATTTTAAAGTAAAAAATTATCTTATCTTAAAAATCACCAAAAATTTATAGCGATTACATAAAATCATAAAAAATTTGAATATTTTTACAAAGATATAGCCTAGAATTTTAGCATATTATGGAGTAGTAAGATTTAAAAAGGTTTCTAAACTTTAAGATAAATTTTCATCCTTAAAATTTTCCCTAAAATCCTCTTGCACTAAAAAAGGTTCATAGCACAACTTTCATTTTTATTTCCCATATTGTTATGCTACTAAAGTATACCCTTAGTCACAAGGGTGTTTTTTTCCCATTTCTTGGTCAAACAATCCATCACATTCAACAAAATTGATGTTCCTTCTTCAACTGCATTCACTTGAACCCCTATATGTCGTGGTTTTTCTTTAGTCAAAATGCTACCTATGCTTATTGATGATCACTATTGGAATTGAGGGTGTTCCATCAACATTTATCCTAAAAAGAACTACTTGGGAAATCAACCCATCTTAGGAACTGCTAGTTTTAGCCAATATTAGTTTCATTGCTTTGATACCATTTGCCACAACCACAAAGAGATTAATTAATTTTTATAGTTTTTGTATCCTTATAACATGTGTCATTGGATTGTTCTAGTCTAATGACTAGGATACCCTAGACCAACCACAACTAGTCTATGCCTCTTTAGAGTTGACATAATATATTAATACCCAAGCTTTGTTAATAATGATGTAATTAGAACTAACATGCAAAGCAATGCCCAACTATCTTCACCAAAATATTTTGGTAATATAATATTTAACACTTACCCATGTTAATACATTGCAACATCCAAACCATTCAATTATAAAGCAACCACAACACCAAAGTTAAGGTGGTGTACTAAGTGATCACTTTAAAATTTATTATAGATGATATGATCAAGGATTACATGAACATGCTTGGTCAACCTCCATAGCGCATGAGTAAAAATCGACCCAAAGCTCAATTAATTCCCTTCTAACCACCTTACTTACACATATTATCCATGGAACATCTACAGGCCTACTTCCTACAAGTATCATTCCTCAATCCACTATCCTACCAATATCGAAGTCATTTACCTATCAAAACAACCCCTCTTTGGAAGGTTTGAATCTACTATTTGAATTTCTTATATAGTTAAGTTACTCCAACTATTTTATTCATATTATGGTGTTGTTTATTGTTTTATTCCATATAAGTTGACCCAAGTTTTAACATTATTCCACTGCATGCTTGGAGGTTGCAACCACCTCCTTAAAACCTAGTACAACGCTCCAAACAATGACCAAAACTAAGCCATTCCACCTCCACGACGCCTCCATATTTGAGGAACATGATCCCATAGAGAACCCTTAAGGTGATGCTTTTTAATTGATTTAGAAAATTTCAAATGGCTCCAAATGATCATAAAATGTAGTGCATCTACCTGCCTAGGACCACCCCTTAAAATGCACCCATTCTTTATTACATCTTAGAAAAGTCATCTTGTGATGAAATATACACCTTACTTGTCACATTTTCTAGGTTTCACACTTTACAACTTGTTAAACAAAAACACTATCTCTAACCCTCACTATTTAGGAGTGATGTTGTTCCAACCATCAACACACATTTTCATGTCATTCCACTATATAATATAACACTTCACCAATGTTTGGTGGTGGAAACTACACCACTCATCAATAGGTTTGGCCACATGCTTACCTTCCTATACTTATACTTGGAAGTGATGGTATCAAGGATCTTACAACTCTACAACATGGAATGTTTACTCATAAATATGCTTGATAAAATGTGTCATTGAATGACTCACTTTGAGTTATGACAATTATCTAACACTATATCACTCTCTCTTTGTTAAGAACTAATACCTTTTATTAGACTATTAACAATGGACAAGTAAATAAAACTACATCAAATGGAATAGATGGAGTAGGTAATCATGGTGATGTTCATAAGAAAGATCTAGAATGATAACTACTTTTGAATTATACCTCTTATATTGTAATTTACACCTATAAATAGCGATGACTAGAGTTACATTTTGTGTGGCTCCTATTTTCAAGGTTATTTTATATGTTTGAGTGTCTCTCCATGTTTATCCCTCTCCATTTTACCATGGCATTAGAGCCCATTTCATTTTGGGTTGATTGGCATTGAAAGTATCTATGAATAAATGTAAGTCTATAAGTTTAGTTGTGGATATGTTGAGCAATGTTGTTTGTTATTACTCCTATGAAGAATGGAATTTGGATGGAATATCTCTAGATCCCGATCAAGTGTGGGTTTTCTATTGAACATATTTGTTTACAAAGATGAAGGTACATTTCTTTTGCACAACACAAACATAAATATATAGGTCTTAATGTAGAGGTACAAACCAAGAAATATGTGATTAATAATTTCAAATAGGATTACTATATTATTTTTTTATTCATCTACATGACTCTAGAACATATTTTTTTCCATCTATGTGGTATAGACCAATTATGGGTTCATATTTTATTTCTCCACTAGGATTCAAGTTAATCTAAGGTATCGATGGAATCAATGGTGTTAAGGTGAATGTAAAGTGCCACCATTTAAATTGAAGGTATATTAATGATTTTATCGGCAAGAATTATGATGACTATTCTTCCCATGTTTACTTTGTGAAAGTGTGGTGGATTTTTTCTTCTTTTAACTTTCAATTTATGAAATGCATAAAAATATGGGCATAATCCAAAAAAATGAATTAAATGGGAATAATTACAATGACTAGGTGAGTATAATAAAACAATTGTAATACAATGAAGAAACAATGTGATTTAATTATTAGTAAGGAATTGTCTCCTGACAAATAAAAGGCTCTCAAAAAATGGAAATCAATAATAACATTGCTGCATATATTCAAATTTATGTCTAATGAAGTGTTTGTTGAATTTAAGAATTTAAAAGAAGGCACTAATATATGGAATATATTGAGCCACTAATTCATAATACGAGTGAATCTTAGATATTAAATCTTACAAGTGATTTGCACAATTTGAAGTTGTCAAATAATCAAGAAAGTGCATCTTATATAACCAAATTTAAAAATTTGTTGCTGACTTCAAGAATCTTGGAAAATTGGTTAAAAGGAGTTTGTACATATCATCCTCCATAGCCTCAATTCTTCTCAACCTTCATTAGAGGCTTAAGTCTATTGACAAAATTTATACTATTTTCGGAGTTGACCTTGCTATGAAGTTAGTGCAAGAAGAGCAACAACTAGCAAATGAAAGAGAGTTATCTAGTGATGCACTTAAAGCTATTGTTTCTAATAAAGATAAATGCGTTATAGATTCTAGTTCAAAATGGTATATGCTCCATAATATGGAGAATTGTTTTTGCATCAAATAATGGTTAGTGAAATTTTACTGGTGATGATACAACATGTAATAGCCCTAGTTAAAAATCCATGTCATAAAGTTAATAAGGGCAATATAAAACCAAGGTAATGGGACACATATTCCAAGTTGAATGTTGGGAAAAAAACATAGTGATGGGGTCACTGGTGATTAATAGATGGCTATATAAATTGGAAAAGGAAATGGAAAAGGAAAAGAGGAACTAATTGGCCTTTTATTTATGAAAATAATGGAAAAATACGAGAAAGGGAAGGTGAAAGGTCACAAAATTGTACGTGGAAAAAAATTGAAGGAAAAAAAGATGAAAATGAAGAAAATAGAGGCCTCAATTATAAAAAGTCTTATGAGGATCAGTAGACATATTTTTCCAATACAAAAGTTTGTCAGTTTTAGCTTGGAGCTCTCTTCTATCCTCTCTCTCCCATACTCTTGCACACTTAGAGTTTTCTTGGATCACTCTTGGAGAATTGTGGCATACTTTAGATTTGGAGAAAGAAGGCAAAGGAAAAGTAGGAAAGCACAAGAGGACAACGGGATAAGAAACTACAATGGATTTGCTCTGTAGGTACCAATTTGCATGTATGATTTCCTTACTAGTTTTGGCATGCATGTGATTGTTTGGTTATGATCTGTCATTGGAATGGAGGATTACTTAGATTGATAGTTGTTTTACCTATCCTTTCCAATTTCCTAGATAGCCATGGTGTTATGGGTTTTTCCCATTTTTTTTCTGATTGGTACTCATATTGCTTATGCCTGTGGGTTGATTTATTCATTCCTGGAGCCTTGGTTGGACAAACACTCTGGAAGCCCTGTAACAACTTGGGTTGAGTTACTAGTCCTAGAAGCCTTAGTTGGACAAACACTCTAGAGCCCTTGGTGGGTTGAGTTACTAGTCCTGGATCCTTAGTTGGAAAAATGCTCTAGAGCCCATTGACAACTGTGGGTTGAGTTACTAGTACTGGAGTCAGATTGAAACAAATGCTTTGGAGCCCTGGACAGCTTGGGTAGAGACTGATCTAGTGATGCTTAGAGATTTCTAACCATGAGGTAGAATCACCAGTTGACAGTTGAGATGTTTTGGCCTCTGGAACCCCTAGTTTGTTTTCGGTTGGTTTATTCCGTGAGATCCCACATTCATTCTTGCAATATGATGCAAGGGTGATTGGCTGAAAAAAATTGGTTCAGCCCAACCTATGGTCAAGTGGTACATGGAAGTCCTTGACTTGGTTAGATTTTTCATATCTTAATAAGAGATATTTCCTCTTGTATTTCATAAGTAATTGTATTTTTTATTATGTGACTTTGATGGATGGTTTATCATGATGTATATGTCGTTCATTTACTGGTCATATGCTAGTCATGAGATGTATAATGGATATGGCTCTTGATGTGTTTGGATTGCTTGAGGAATGGTTAATGAATGTATGAGCTAATAGATGTTAATGAAACTATTATGAGAGGGCATTACACCTTCTTGATGATTCTTAGATAAGTATGAGATCCCTATGTTCAAATATGAAATTATGACTTATAGATTACATGTTCATGATGTGTTTGACAAAATGTCTGTCATGCTTATAATGGGTCAAGTTAAGTCCTTTATTAAGTTTTGAATTAAAGGCTTTGTCTCTGTGTTATTTATCATTTCTAAGAGCCTCATTAAGTTCTGGGTAGAGGTTTGGGTCCTTGCCTTGAAAAAGTGGCTCATATCTCGAGGTCGCTGGCACATAACTGAGTCAATTGGTCTACAGTCACTGGGAAGTAGGATTGTGGGAGAAACTGAAGGCTTACAGCCACTGGCTTGCCTTGTCATGGGAACGAAATAGAGCCAAGGTCAGTGAAAAAGCAAGTTAACTCAAGGGTTGAACACCTAGAGTGGATGGTTAGCTCCTAAGGGTCTTGTAGCTCTTGAGGAAGGCCAATATGGTTTTAGTTCACCGATTCCACTTCCTTAACAATACTTAGGAGGTTGAAACCTATCATAGTAACTCTTCATCACATATTTACCCCAGTGGAGGGGTAAGATTGGGTAAGTGTGGGAGGATGGTGTTACAGAGTTGTATCAAAGCATAGTTCAAACCTTGGACAAGATGTGTGAAATGTGTTTGTCATGCATGAATGTAGGTTGTATATGTGCTTGATATGTATGCATGGTGATGGGTATTTTTGCAGTTGTGTCGTCATGCAGAAGTTTGTTGGGATGCATTTGTCATGCATACATGTTGGGTGTTTATGCGTTTGTTATGCATGTCAATGTCTGTATTTGTTTATGCATGTATGATTATGGTTATGATTGTCATGCACGAGGTCACGGTATGCAAATTTTGTTGTCATGCATGATGTTGGCATATTGATATGGTTATGTATATATACATCTATCCTGCTAATGTGGATTTATATTGCAAATGAAATAGCCTCCCCCAACGTCAATTAGGTACGTTTGATTTTGTTTATGTTTGGCTTATATGACATAGTATGTTTACAGGAAGATCAAAGATGACTAGAAAAATTGTGGACTACAGTTCATGTTACTCTCCCTACAAATCAGATGATAAACATGGTGTGAGTACTCCCCTCACATAGCATATACATTGAGAAGTATGAAAGCATAAATAAGGAGTTGCAAAGCAGATAATGACAAGATCATTCAGTCACATGAAAGACTTGCAAGGGAATAGGAGAAAAAAGCAGAGGTCAATACAATGATTCTTCACAGCTTATATGATTTGTAGAGATAGGGACCACTTAGGATTAATCATTGACAGGAGGAAATTACAAATGGGGCATATGGAAGCAAGTTTTGATTAGGACACTGGTTGGATAGAGAGGATATAATTAGACATGGCATATTTCCAGATACACCTTACCAGAGGAGAAATGATCATGGGTTCTATCCTAGCTGAGGTTTGGAGAAACAATATGATCATCACCATCACCATACATATAGGAGGAGTGAGAAGAAATATTTTCTCGAAGAGTTTAAGAAAGCAAAACCACCTACATTTAACGGATAAATGAAGAAGTCACAAGATACAAAAGAATGGTTACTTGAGATGAATAAATTCTTTAGATTACATGATTATTTAGAGAACATGAAAGCCAAAATAACTATTTTTAGTCCTAAAGGTAAAGCAAAAATTTGGTGGGAAGACGTGAAGAATGTCAGATGCATTCTGGAAGAGGAGTTGACATGGAGGGAGTTTGAAATACTTTTAAGGAAGAAGTATCTATCTAAGAGATACTATCATGATAGGGAAAAGGAATTCTATGAACTAAATATGGATTTGATTATAGATGAGGAGTACACGACTAAGTTCTTGGAATTATTGAGGTATGTACCTTACCTTAATGAGGAGAAAGTGAATATTCAAAGATTCATCGGTGTGTTACCGGTAGCACTCAAATATAATATTGAGTTTGATGAGCCTAGATCGTTGGGGGAAGCCATCAGAAAGTTAAAACTTTGTTATGAGTAATCAAAGTATAGGTCTGAATATAAATAGGATTGTAAAGGTAGTGACAATAATGAGGGAAAATGGGACAAGAAGCGAGGAAGATAACCAGACACAAGTGAAAATAGAATGCGACACCACACAAGAAGTTCAATGCATTTGATAAAGGACAGGGATTTCAGTTTGAGGAGCAAAACAAGGGCGATGGTGGGAAGCCTTTACAGTGTTAGACTTGTGGCAAGGATCATTGCAATAGAGATTTTCCATAGAATCAAAGTGGTAGATCACAAATATATAGTGCTTAGGAGGCACTAATAGTTGGGGATGTTGGACAAAGTATTCCTCAAATTTAAACAACATTGGATAATAAGCAAGTGGATCACCAGACATCTATTATCGAGATGGAAGGTAAGATTTGTGATCAAGTTGTTTCTATTTTTATTGACAATGGATTTAATTATAGTTATGTTAAACCTAACCTCGTGGATAAGTGTGGCCTGAATAAAGAAGTGCATGTAGAGTCCTAGTTAGTGTAGTTGGCTACAGGTACTAAGAAAAGGGTTCATCATTGGGTAAGAGCTTGTGCATTTGAGTTTAATGGTATGCCTACATCGGCACATATGGATTTTCTTCCGTTGGGATCATACGATATGCTTTTGGGTATGGATTGGTCATAACTTCCCAAGACTAAGGTGGATTTTTATGAAAAGGCTATTGAATACTTGGATGACAATGGAGAATAGAGAGTCTTGTAGGGTAAGAAGAAGGAAACATCAGTTAGCATGGTTATAACTATGCAGGAAAAGCGTAGTCATAGGAAAGGGTGTGTCTTGTTCATAGTGCATATTTCTAGTGACAAATGTAAGGATATTGAGGATGTTGAGGCCTTTAAAAAGTACCTGGTTTTACAAAAACATTAGGATGTGTTTCCAATGGAGATTCAGAGTTATCGCCTCATAGGGAAGTGGAATTTTCTATTTAGTTTGTACTAGGACCGACACCATCATCGAAGGCACCATACAAAATGAGCACTCCAAAGTTAGTGGAACTGAAGTTGCAATTGAAGGAAATGTTGGACAAGGGATACATTGGGCCAAGTGTGTCACCTTGGGTTGTACCACTGTTGTTTGTGAAGAAGAAGGATGGTAATCTCATATTATGCATTGATGATAGGTAGTTGAATAAGGTGATGATTAAGAATAGGTACCCTTTGTCATGGATTGATGACTTGTTTGATCAGTTGAATGGAACAATGATGTTCTCAAAGATTGATTTGAGATCCGGTTACCATTAGGTACGCATCAAAGAAGATGAGATTTACAAGACTTCTTCCTGGACCAAGCATGGAAAATATGAGTTTGTTTTAGTTCCTTTTGGCCTAAATAATGCTCCAACTACTTTTATGTTCTTGATGAATAGTGTATTGCATCCTTATATCGACAAGTTTGTTATTATATTCATTGATGATATATTGATATATTCTGAAAATGAGGAAGAGAATGTTGAACACTTAGCCGTAGTATTGAAATTTCTAAGAGAGCATCAATTGTATTCAAAACTTAGAAAATGCATTTTCTTTCAAACAAAGGTACATTATTTGAGGCACGTGATTTCCAAGTAAGGTATAACAGTGGATTTAGAAAATATAGGAGCTATCATAGAATGGGAATCTCCTATAAATGTGGATGAGGTCAGATCATTCATGGGATTATCCAGTTATTACATGAGGTTTATCAAGAGTTTCTCACAGATTACCTATCCTATTACATCCTTGTAGAAGAAAGGGAAGAAATTTGAATGGACAGAGGAATGTCCATCAATTTTTTAATAGTTGAAGATATTTTTGACAAATGCTCCAATTCTAAAGATTGCAAATCCAAATAAAGAGTTTGTGGTGTGCACAGATGCTTGCAAGAAAGGACTTAGTGGGGTTCTAATGTAGGAAGGACAAGTAGTATGTTATGAGTCAAGTAATTTGAATGAGCATACGCAGAACTCTGTGACACATGATATCGAGTTAGCAATGATAATCCATCCACTAAAGATGTGGAGGCACTATCTTCTTGGTAGGAGGTTCATTTTGATGAGTGATCTCAGTAGGCTGAGATACTTGTTTGATCAACCAAATCTGAATGGTAGGAAAGTTATATGGTTAGCCATGATTAGCGAGTTTGACTTCAAAATCAGATATATTAAGGGTAAAGAGAACAAGGTTGCAGGTGCTCGTAGCAAGAGAGTACAATTAAATCACAGAGCAACTATGATTTCATATGGGACAGATTTACAAGATCAAATTTTATAGGCAGGACAAAATGATGACAAGTACCAACAACTTAGGAAGATGTTACAATAGTAGGGTACAGGTGAACAATATATGTATTATAATCTCATGGAAGATTGTTTGGTGAGATTTAGGGACAGGATATATGTGTCGGAAAATAGTGAACTCAAGAAGGTTATCTTGCGGGAATTCCATGCTAAGCCATATACAAGTCACTTAGGATATCAAAAGACATTGATAGTTGTGAAGAAGTTCTACTACTGGTCAAATATGAAGAAAGAAGTGGCAGAGTTTGTGGCTAGATGTTTGGATTGTCAACATGTAAAAGTAGAGTGTAAGCATGCAGGTTGATTACTATAGTCGATTTTGATTCTAGAGTGGAAATGGAAGGTCATTTTCATCGACTTCATTATAAGTTTGTCAAGGAAATCTAGAGATCATGATTCTATTATGGTTTTGATGGATAGGTTGAAAAATGTAGTGCACTTCATTCCAATAAATTCTACAAATTTAGATAGTGAGGTAGCACATGTCTTCATTAGAGACGTAGTGAGGTTTCATGGTGTTCTGAAGAAGATTCTATCAGACAAGGATGATGAGTTCACTTCTATGTTTTCAAAAGAGCTATTTGTAGGTTTGGGTATAGAGTTGTCCTTTAGTATAACTTATCATCCGTAGATAGATGGACAGACAGAGAGGGTTAACAGGATTTTGGAGGACATGTTGAGGATTTAAATTATGCATCAACAACGAAAGTAGGAAGAGTATCTACCACTAGTTGAGTTTTCTTACAACACTGGGTATCAAGGATCTTTGAAGATGAGTCTGTTTGAGGCACTTTATGTGATCAGGTGCTCAAAATTATGCTCAAAAATAAAATTAATCATAATGGTGTGGAACTTGAACAACTACGTAGTGCTCATTATCCTAAATCTGGTACAACTTGTT
The DNA here is from genome assembly GCA_000404065.3 of Pinus taeda. Classification (NCBI taxonomy): domain Eukaryota; kingdom Viridiplantae; phylum Streptophyta; class Pinopsida; order Pinales; family Pinaceae; genus Pinus; species Pinus taeda. The sequence goes on along the minus strand of APFE031179029.1, from coordinate 150,440 downwards.
TTGTGTGAAATGGACACCGTATGCTCCCAAAAATGCATTTTGTTCACTTTGTCAAACATAAAACTTTAAAAAAAAAATGGATAGCCTAGTCAGCAATCTATACTACTGATGTGGTGTTGACTGGGTAGGTTATGTGGCAGTTGACTAGTCAATATTTTCTCAGTGAACTAATTCGTGTCAAGTAGCACTTTGGTATTGGTTGGAAATGGGGTGTATTTATTGGTTGGTACAGTGGCCAACCATTGGTTCACACAAGGCCCGGCCAAAGGTTGCTACTTGGCAGCCCAGGAGGCTAATAAAATTTAGTTCATGACTGAGCCGAAGGCCACATGAATCGAAACTAGCGCCTCTCAACACACAACACAAATCCTTACCACTCCGCTTAACTATTGGTTCTTAACCATAATGGGGAGGTGAACGTATTTAATGTTGATATGGTTTACACATGGGGGATGGGGACCATGGTCAACCCCCGACCTTGGTCCACGGACCATAGTTAGGGGATAACCACAGTTTCAGGCCTTAAACGTCATCGATAACCAAAATATTAACCACCCATGTGAATGAGAATGCAAGAGGTGGAGTGGGGGGGCCGACCATTGGCCTTAGCACCCGGGCATGTGCACCCCCCCCCCCCCACATGGCCGTAATTTTTGGAACTTAAGCATTAGAGGAAATTTTAATGATCCGACAATTTCGCCCAGTTTTCGGTGAAAATGTCACTTCATTAGAGCACTTGGAGGGTGAAATTGTAGGATGATGGCGAATTTCAGGGAAAATGTATAGTGAATAGTGGGAAAACTAGGAGAGGTCATAAATTCTCCATTTTTCAACCAAATTGGATGCACAAAGAGGATGGATAGCCATTTTTGGACATTCTAGACTCATTGGAGTAGTTTTCAGAAGTATTTGAGCATTGTAAACACATATTTTTACACATTTGAGCATAATAGAGAGGCCCAAGCCATTGAAAGCTAGACCAAGGAGAGGTAGCCCAGGAGGGGTGAAATCCTTCATCATGTTCCTGTTGTGATGTGTTTTTGGTGATGTTTTGTACATTTTATGTTGTTGTTCAGTCTCTTATTTATGTTAATTTTTCATAAAATTAACGTAAAAAACTCATTTTTCACTAAGTGCAAAACTCATGAATCCTGAAGCACATGAATAACATTTTGTTTTTAATCTAAGGAGGATCTTAGCACAAAAAACTATTATTCTTAATCAGATCATTATGGGTGAAGTTTTAATACTCTTATTAGTTGGAGCGATATAATGAATAGGGTATTGATTGGATCAAACATGTTGGCAGAGATGGAACATGAAATGCACATAATCAAGAAGAATCTAAAGGTAGCACGGGACAAGCAAAAGATTTATGCAGATCAACATAGAGTGTTTAAGGAGTTTCAGGTTGGGGAACAGGTGTACTTGGACATAAATCCCAAGAAGACCTCCTTGAGGAATGGATCATGTGCGAAGTTGGAACCTCAGTATTGTATGCATTTCAAGATTCTTGAGAGGATTAGACCAGTGGCCTACCGACTAGCACTACCTCTAATAGTGAAAGTCCATGATGTTTTCGATGTGTCATTTCTTAAAATATATCTGAAAGATGTTGATCATGTTATTTATTAGTTTTTATTACAGGTAGAACCAAAAGGCAAATTCCAGCTAGAACGTCAATGCATTTTGCAGTGAAATATGCTCATGCTTCGAAATGAAGCAATTGAGAAAGCTAAGGTGCAATGGAATCATTTTAATCCTGATGAAGCTACATGGGAGATGGTTAATCAAATCGAGGTTATGTAACATTCTCTATTCGCTGGTTGAGCAGATTTCTTTGGGTACATGTTTTGATGTTGTGTTTCCTTATGTCTATATATGCATTGTATGTAAATACCACATCGAGTTGTGTTATAAAGCTCCAATAAGGGGTATGGTGTTCAGGAGATGTTGGTTATGTCTTCAGCATAATGATAAGATGTAAATGTTGTATCAAGCCATGTTAGAAAGATCCATGGGAAGTGTTATCCCTCGGTAATTTCTCAAGGTTAAAGAAAGAAATCACCAAGGTAACCACAAACCTACTTTTGAGATCAGGATCTACCCTTTCTAATGCTCAGAAAGGGATCTCTCTTAATGATTTAACTTTGTTGAGTTAATTAATTTTAGGCTAGTTATTTAAGCTTGATTGGGTTTTGATTTGATTTGGTGGTGTAATCACTTATTTAGATGGATAGATGATTGTCTTTTTACCATTGGGATATGGAGTCAAAGTGTCAAGAAAACAGAACTGAATCAGGTTCTAAAGATAGTGTTCACAGGGAAAGGTAGTTGAGTAAATTCAAATCTTTTAGGTTGGATGGCAAAGTGGTTTCAATCAGGATCAAGGAGCAATTAAGGATTCGTCAAAGCGGATAATGAGGGAAATATAAGAAGTCAATCAAAACTAGGGAGAAATGAAGAATTCCCTACTTTCGATATCAGAAGAAAACATAAAAAATGAATAACTGTTCAAGACATAGTGTACTTAAACAATTTCTGTAATAATATTCCAGTTATCACATTCAAATTGGAAAACATGTAAGTATGTGAAATACTTAAGAAAATAACAATTTAACAAATGAAAGATACATCACTGAAGTGGCCTAACACATGAATCATGTAATGTAATACCTTTATTACTCAGTCCAGTTTGCTGACTTGAAAATGCTACAATAAACCCTTAGGTTTCAGATCAATACAACTATATAAATGTTCAGCAATCCACCCACTTTTAATACTTCAAATGGATGTGGAGCATTTATACAAAAACTAATAGAAAATATCCTAAACTGATTTAGGATTTATTCAAGGGAAATAAAATATCTGGATGCAAAAAGGTGGTGACACCTTTCTAACTAACTAAAATCTGGCACGGATTTTCTTATTGTTGTTATCTATTGGTTTCTCTTTATGTTGGCTTGTCTCTCACATTGTTTTCTTCCTTTGTCTTTCATTTGTAGTAAATTTTTCACCTAACTTCTCTTCTACCTACTTGTTTTTTACTTTTTATATTAAATCTTACTTACTCTTTCATGCTTCTACGTTTATAGTAAAAATGATTTTACTAAAAGACACATGTAGCATACAAAATGTTTCTTGGAGAATAGTTTGTAAGAATCTTTTGTTGTGCTGGTGAAAATGATTTCATCTCTGCTTTAACATTTACTATGTAAATTGTTTCCTTATGCTCTGCTTTTGTATGGAATCTTCTATTGAGGAAAACTATTCGATTTTCATCTCGAGAATATAGAAGAAACAAGTTTTTAACTAGTATAAAAATTGTTTCATCAAGCTTCTTTTTCTACTAATAACCTGCAAAAATAAAACAATTTATTAAATGAAAACACAATTTCTGCAGGGAAGGAAATCAATGGATTTATTGAACTGAGATGTCTGTGTATAGAGTCTGGATGATGGACCAATTTTGTTTGGAAAAGGAATTTCATTAATTCGTTTTAAACAGAGGTAAGGGAATGGCAGAATTTCATATTGTAAAAACTCTGTGATTTTTCACATTGTGCAAGTGCGGTTAGATGGTTTACCACATAGCAATGGATGATAGGGCTTCTAGGGATACACAGTGTAGTAGTCGGAGGAGGCTTTTGGGCAGGAGGAGACAGTTGGAGGCCAGTCTTCTAAGGGGGTTGTCGTGAAATGTGAGGTGGTTTCAGACGGGAAGAGAAGTTGAAGGAAGAGAGGTATGGTGGATTATTGCATGGATCAAAAGTGGTAAATGATTTTTTGCTGAGGGATGCGATATAATGTGGGAGTGTCACATGGAGAAAATGGGGCTAACAAAACCACCCATATCGCATGATTTTTAAGTGTTAAACATCGGGCAGTGGAGATTGCGATATGGATTGTTGATCATCAGATCTAAGTGGGGAGATCAGGTGGTGGATGGAGTTCAGGCTCTTCGACAAGTAGTAGGTTTAAAAGAAGTGGAGTCGTGTAAATAAAATTGTTAGGGTCCCACCCTAACCCCCTTATTTATGTAATGGGATCATGTCATAGACAAGAGTCAATAAAGCCCATATTAATAATTGTAAGTGGTTAATCCGCAATTAATAATGGAACCATAGTTAGTTGCAAATGGGTCGTAGTATTAGATAGATGGTATTAATAAAACCCACGGTATTGGCCCGTGGTATTGCATGTATGAGTCATATATAAGGGATAGAGACTTCCTGCGAGGAGCATCGTGTCTTATTTTGTAATTGAGCTCTGCTCTATTGGAGGTTGCCCCCTCGAAGAGGCAAGTGAACATTACTCTCTGAATAATAAAATCATTGCTATTCTGTGTTCTGGGTATCTTTTCTTCGCATATTCTATATTTGGGTATCATTTTGCAGGTTAAGAGCATAACAAGTGGTATCATAGCACTTTCCAGGGCCAGTGGGATCTCCAATTCTTAGCAAAAAAAAAAAAATTCGCTAGAGACGTGTTCCAGTGTCTTTAAACCACGGGATCTGTTGTTCAGCGCATAAACCTGCGGATTTGGGGAGGCATGCATGCAGGAAATACAAGAGGTGGTCAGGTCTGTTGGACTCCCTTATAACCCATGTGGGTACCCCTTTGAGTAGTAGCGCATTAGATAGAACCGCGCACAGACTGTCTTCCACGTACCCTCTGGGTATATCGGAAGCCCCCTAGGCTCCCTGGAAACCTCACCATAGATAAATCGTCGCCCGTCTTGTTGCTACAGTACACCGAGAACAGCACTCGGAGAGATTACTCGCCCGTACGATAGGGTAGTCGGGTTGTACGGCTAAGGGTATGGTCGATCCTCCTTCGCTAGAGCCCTGAAACATTGGGCTGAGTACTACTGCCAGACCCTTATGTATATTGCGATCTGTAGCCCCTAACACTCCTCAAGACCATAGTTCCCTTTTCTATCGGGAGATCGCACATCATCTATTCCAGATCCACTTGTGCAAAGGGGTGCAGCAGCAACAGACATCAGTCCCGCAGTCTCTAGTTCACAGATCAATCATTCCGATCTATTAGATCCAGCAGATCCATAGCAGCAGTCTATTCTGCCGCCCAGAGCTATCCGATCCGCCATTCAGATCTCTCAGATCCACCAGATCGGAGTTGTGAGAAGGGTTCCTATACCGGGGTAAAATTTTCACAGGACTTTTGGCCGCATTGACATTTTGAGTATTTGGCGACTGCAGTATTGATCAGGAAGGAGTAAAACTCCGTTAGGAGTTTTCAAGAATCTAGAAGAAAAAAGTTTTTAACTAGTATAAAAATTGTTTCATCAAGCTTCTTTTTCTGCTAATAACCTGCAAAAATAAAACAATTTATTAAATGAAAACATAATTTCTGCAGGGAAGGAAATCAAACTGAGATGTCTGTGTACAGAGTCTGGAGGATGGACCAATTTTGTTTAGAAAAGGAAGTTCATTAATTCATTTTAAACAGAGGTAAGGGAATGGCAGAATTTCATATTGTAAAAACTCTGTGATTTTTCACATTGTGCAAGTGCAGTTAGATGGTTTACCGCATAGCAATGGATGATAGGGCTTCCAGGGATACACAGTGTAGCAGTCGGAGGAGGCTTTTGGGCAGGAGGAGACAGTTGGAGGCCAGTCTTCTAAGGGGGTTATCATGGAACGTGAGGTGGTTTGAGATGGGAAGAGAAGTTGAAGGAAGAGAGGTATGGTGGATTATTGCATGGATCAAAAGTGGTAAATGATTTTTTGCTGAGGGATGTGATATAATGTGGGAGTGTCACATGGAGAAAATGGGGCTAACAAAACCACCCATATCGCATGATTTTTAAGTGTTAAACATTGGGCAGTGGAGACTGTGATATGGATTGTTTATCATCAAATCTAAGTGGGGAGATCAGGTGGTGGATGACGTTCGGGCTCTTCGACAAGTAGTAGGTTTAAAAGAAGTGGAGTCGGGTAAATAAAATGGCGAAGTTAATTAAAGTGGGACTCGAGATAAATTATGCGATGGGGTATGATGTGTATGCGAAGGGTTAATAATATATGTGGGTTGGGTTTAGATGAAATGGGTTTAATATATATTAAATGGGGGTTAATATAATGGGAGGTTAATAAAATATGGTGCGGGATATTTAAAATATACTAAGAACTAGTGTAAAAACTGATATTAGGAAGGATTTGTTACAGTGGGGCCCGACATATCATTTTAACTATTTAGACTTAGGATAAGGGTGTTTTTCATATTTTCTTAATTAAATAGGGGAATTAGTAAAGGTGAGATTGATTTTCAAAGGAAAATGTATTTTTAACTAGAGAAAAGGGCTTTAGTAAGGGAAAATGAATGTAAGTAATGGGAAATTGTTAAAATGAATGCGAAAGGATATTTCTACAAGGGAAAAATAGTTTGGAAGGAAGTTAGTAATATGAAATGAACCAATTGATGCTCTCCATGCCTTGTGAAAATTTCTTCTACCTACCCTTCTTTTATCCTAACATTTTATTTCCTTTATTGGGTGCATTTGAGTTTGTTGACCCTCTTATTTTTCTTTGATAAGAAAACTATCTGATACTAACCTTTTGACTTCCAATGGCTCAGACTAAACTGATGAGCTCATTATTATTCTCTACCTAACTACTAATCTATCGAGATTAAACAGATTGGCTAGATCTTTATTCTTTATCTATCAGCATGAAATTTAAAGCATGAATGAATCAAGATTAAATTGTTTGATCATCATGGATTGTGGCATTTTGACAAGCTGCACACAATCTTATTTGCAAAAAGTAAACTAAGAGTAGTGGCATTTGAATGTGCACACTTTCATGATCTATTTTTATCTCTTTTTGGTGGGGTTCATATTTTAGCTTCTTTTTTTATCCTTTTCTTTTATTCCTTTGATTTATCTTTTAGGACTTACCCTCTTTACATTTTTTAATATGGGAAAACATTTTGCAGAAAGCAAAATTATGTACAATATTTCATGGATTTAACAAAGTCAATTCAAAATTATGAACCCTATTGTTATAGGACCCTAAAAGTGGCTCCACTTGGGGATGGCATCTCCTTGTGAGATGTCAAGAACATCGTCGACTAGTGGCTTGATCCATTGGGTCGATCCCAAGATTGCACATACTTTGTTATATACTCTTTGTGATGAAAATCCTGAACTGAAATCACAACCTTTTCTGCAAACTGAAATCTGATCTGAAATTGAAAAAAGGTACTGCAACCCTCAAACCAAGCTACTAGATCATCAAGACCTAAGGGCCTACTTCTTGGTCTTAAATCTTAATGAATTATTTCAACACTTGCTGAAAACTGAAAACTGAAATAGACTAGTTGCTGAAAACTGAATTTAATCAAACTGAAATCCTACCTACTTACTCTAATTAGTTGTCCAACTGCTGGTTAGGTAAAATAAAACAGTCGATGCAACCATTCAAGCATTATATACTTTGATGTATTTTGTTGCATTTTCTTGTTTGTGATCAAAACTGAGATTCTAAAACTCAATATAAATTTGTCAACAAATGAGAAGATAAGGAAATACTTGATTTCCTTTGTTGACTCTAGAAACTGTACAAAAGGATCTTACAAGGTATATACAATAATGTTCAACTGATTCAAGCAACTGGACAATTGTTCTAGATGGCCTCCATGCCATGAAACTAAAATGTCATTTTCATCTTTATACCCTGCATATTTTCAGATAAGTTTTGTGATAATATTTCTACTTATTGAAATGTTTGACTGATGAAACCTTTATCATATTGATTCTGAAACTCATAGTTAGTTAAAGGAGAAAACTTTTGATTGCATTCATCATCCAACACATTGGCTATTGGATCATGAAAATCTTGGAAGGATTGTTGCAACCTATTCCATATTGGTTTCAATACGACTTCATATATTTCTATGGGCTACTCATCCTTTACTGTAGAGATTTTATACCACATTTGCTTTAAAAACTGAAATGATTCAAAACATAGTGGTATAGAACTTTCTTGTGTCATTTGATCAGGTGTTTCAATGAAATTTGATAACTGTAGTTGTGAAACTGAAGAATCTTGATCAAGAGTTTCATTGCCTTCTTTGTTGTCAATAAAAATACCTAAAGGCTGTTGATTTTTTATTGCATTAAAATTGTCTCTGATGAACTGAATTGAAGCAAAACAAAGAGGCAAAGGTCCTTCACTTATTTCCAAATTTTCTGCACATTGTTCTTCACTCCCATAATTGATATGTATTAGTTGATCACTGTATTCGAGCTGCTGAAACTGAATTTCCTCATTTCCCAAACTAGCTACTGATTGCACTGTAAAGTTAGCTTGATTTTGAAGAACATAATTATCATCATACTGATCATACTTAGGAAAATCATTAAAAGAAAGAATGTCATCAAACATACACATTAGATTAGTAGATTTCTTCTCCACATACTAACCTGTAAATCCATTTTCTGATCTATGGTAGTTGGGATTAGCGGGAAAGTGTTTATTGTCAGCAACATTTTCTTTTTCTGCAATAAGTGGGTCATAGTGATATTGAACAAAAAATCCATATTTCATGGTGATATTTTATATCATTTCCTCTATTTTTCTTACCAAAATGTTGAGTTTTATGTCTGCAATGTCGTTCTTCTCTGCTTCTGATTTCAACTCTTCCTCTTTAATCAGCAGATGAACTTCTACATCTACTGCAATGTTTTGCATCTTTTCAAGAGTTGTTGGGTTTCTTTCTCTTAGCTGAAATTCTATTTCTAGATCAAATGCTTTTGGATAATGCAAGAGAGATGAATCAAGAGGAGGTCTTATATTTGTTGGCATTGAATAATAAACTTGATTAAATCTATCAGAAAATTGTTGTATTGTTTCATTTGGATGTCTTTTTAATTGATTATATTCTTCTATGATCACAAAAATTTGACTTTGATTATCCATCTATTAAGGAAAATTTTGACAAACTATTGGAAATTTGAGATGTTTGCAATAGGCAAACTTTTGAACCAACTTTTTACTTTATTTTCAAAGAAATAGCAAAAAGTCTGATTCTAACATCATCTTCATCAATCTCAAATAAGTCCATATAATTCTCAAAACCTTGAATATGTTTTTGGGTAGTGATGTTACCATTCTCTCCATCAAACTTAGGGATATATTTGTAATAATTGTCAGGGAAATCATGGAGTATAGGGGGTAAGATGAGTGACTTATACCTATCTGAAAATTTACATGGTACAGGAATATGTACAGGGATTATAAGATTAGGCTTTATTTCTTGAGGCTTCTCAATTGGAAAATGATCTTCATAAGTTCAGTAGAAAACTACTCAAAGGGATAAGGAGAATATCTATTTACAATCTTCAAAGGAAAATAATAAAAAAATTGTCTAAGATATTTTCTAAAATACAATATACATTGAAAAACCTTCTTGATGAGAAAGAACGTGATGTCTTGGATTACAATCCAAGTTAAAAGCCTGATCTTTCCATATTGTTCTTTCAGGTTCATTCCTCCAGTGGAGTCTTGATTTTGAAATTGATTTAGAGCCGCCAGGTGGATGATTTTAACCTTTGTGTGTCTGATCACTATCCACTGTCATAGATCAGATCTAATCTTTGTATAATTTTTCTGAAGAAAATGTTCTCATCCCCATCGGAGTCGCAACTATGTTATCACTCAGTAATTTCTCAAGGTTAAAGAAATAAATCACCGAGGTAACCACAAATCTACTTTTGAGATCAAGATCTAGCCTTCCTAATGCTCAGAGAGGGCTCTCTCTTAATTATTTAACTTTGTTGAGTTAATTGATTTTAGGCTAGTTATTTAAGATTGATTAGGTTTTGATTTGGTTTGGTGGTGTAATCATTGATTTAGATGGATAGATGAATGTCCTTTTACCATAGGGCTATGGAGTCAAAGTGTCAAGAAAACAGGACTGAATCAAGTTCTAAAGATAGTGTTCACTGGACAAGGTAGTTGAGTAAATTCAGATCTTTTAGGCTGGATGGTGAAGTGGTTTTAATCGGGATAAAGGAGCAATTAAGGATTCCTCAAACTGGATAATGAGGGAAATGTAAGAAGTAAATCTAAACTACAGAGCAATGAAGAATTCCCTACATTGGATATCAGAAGAAAACATCAAAAATATATAACTGTTCAAGACAGAGTGTACTTAAACAAATTCTGTAATAATATTCCAGTTATCACATTCAAATTGGAAAACATGTAAGTATTTGAAATACTTAAGAAAATAAAAATTTAACAAATGAAAGATACTTCACTGAAGTGGCCCAACACATAAATCTTGTAATGTAATGCCTTTATTACTCAGTCCAGTTTGCTGACTTGAAAATGCTACAATAAACCCTTACGTTTCAGATCAATACAACTATATAAATGCTCAACAATTCACCCCCTTTTAATACGACAAATGGATGAAATATTTATACTAAAACTAATAGAAAATATCCTAAACTGATTTAGGATTTATTCAAGGGAAATAAAATATCTAGATGCAAAAAGGTAGTGACACCTTTCTAACTAAAATCTGGCACTGATTTTCTGATTATTGTTATTTGTTGGTTTCTCTTTATGCTGGCTTGTCTCTCAAGCTATTTTCTTCCTCTGTCTTTCATTTGTAGTAAATTTTTCACCTGACTGCTCTTTTACCTGCTTGTTTTTTACTTTATACAATAAATATTACTTACTCTTTCATGCTTCTGTGTTTATAGTAAAAATGATTTTTACTAAAAGACACATGTAGCATACAAAATGTTTCTTGGAGAATAGTTTGTAAGAATATTTTGTTGTGCTGGTGAAAATGATTTCATCTCTGTTTTAACATTTACTGTGTAAATTGTTTCCTTATGCTCTGCTTTTGTATGTAATCTTTTGTTGAGGAAAACTATTCAAATTTTCATCTCAAGAATCTAGAAGAAACATGTTTTGAACTAGTATAAAAATTGTTTCATCAAGCTTCTTTTTCTGCTAATAACCTGCAAAAATAGAACAATTTATTAAATGAAAACACAATTTCTGCAGGGAAGGAAATCAATGGATTTATTGAACTGAGATCTCTGTGGACAAAGTCTAGAGGATGGCCCAATTCTGTTTGGAAAAGGAATTTCATTAATTCATTTTAAACAGAGGTAAGGGAATGGTGGAATTTCATATTGTAAAAACTCTGTGATTTTTCACATTATGCAAGTGTGGTTAGATGGTTTACAGCATAGTAATGGATGATAGGGCTTTTGGGGATACACAGTGTAGCAGTCGGAGGAGGCTTTCTGGCAGGAGGAGACATTTGGAGGCCAGTCTTCTAAGGGGGCTGTCATGGAACGTGAGGTGGTTTCAAACAAGAAGAGAAGTTGAAGGAAAAGAGGTATGGTGTATTATTACATGGATCGAAAGTGGTAAACGGTTTTTTTGGTGAGGGATGCGATATGATGTGGGAGTGTCGCATGGCGAAAATGGGGGCTAACAAAACCACCCATATTGCATGATTTTTAAGTGTTAAACATCAGGGAGTGGAGACTGCAATATGGATTGTTGATCGTTGGATCTGAACGGGGAGATTGGATGCTGGATGGAATTTGGGCTCTTCGACAGGTAGTAGGTTTAAAAGAAGTGGATTCTGGTAAATAAAATGGCAGAGTTATTTAAAGTGGGACCCCGAATAAATTATGTGATGGGGTATGATGTGTATGCAAAGGGTTAATAATAGATGTGGGTTGGGTTTATAAGAAATTGGTTTAATATATATTAAATGGCGATTAATATAATGGGAGGTTAATAAAATATGATGTAGGATATTTAAAATATACTAAGAACTAGTGTTAAAACTGATATCGGGAAGGGTTTGTTACAGTGGGTCCCGACATATTATTTTAACTATTTAGACTTAGGATATAGGGGTTTTTGAAACTTTTTTAATTAAATAGGGGAATTAGTAAAGGGGAGATTGATTTTCAAATGAAAATGTATTTTTAACTCGAGAAAAGGGTTTTAGTAAGGGAAATTGAGTGTAGTAATGGGAAAAGGTTAAAATGAATGGGAAGGGATATTTTTACAAGGGAAAATGAGTTTGGAAGGAAGTTACTAATATGAAATGAGCCAATTGATGCTCTCCATGCCTTGTGAAAATTTATTCTGCCTACCCTTCTTTTATCCTAACATTTTATTTCCTTTATTGGGTGCATTTGAGTTTGTTGACCCTCTTATTTTTCTTTGATAAGCAAACTATCTAATTCTAACCTTATGACTTCCAATGGTTCAGATTAAACTGATGAGCTCATTATTATTCTCTACCTAACTATTGATCTACCAATATTAAATAGTTTGGCTAGATCTTTATTCTTTATCTATCACCATGAAATTTAAAGCATGAATGAATCAAGATTAAATTGTTTGATCATCATGGATTGTGGCAATTTGACAACCTGCACACAATCTTATTTGCAAAAAGTAAACTAAGAGTAGTGGCATTTGAATGTGCACACTTTCATGATCTATTTTTATCTCTTTTTGGTGGGGTTAATATTTTATCTTCTTTTTTGATCCTTTTATTTTGGTCCTTTGATTTTTCTTTTAGGACTTGCCCTCTTTACATTTTTTAATATGGGAAAACGTTTTGCAGAAAGCAAAGATATGTACAATATTTTATGGATTTAACAAAGTCAATTAAAAATTATGAACCCTATTATTACAGGACCCTAATAGGAAGCATGTGTTTGCTGGTTTATAAGTGTCATTGGACACCGAGGACAGTGATACCCCAAGTGGGAGTGTTCTATAACAACCCCAGTTAAAAATCCATGTAATAAAGTTAATAAAGGAAAAATAAGACCAAGGTCATGGGACACATATTCCAAGATGAATGTTGGGAAAAAACATAGTGATGGGGATCATTGGTGATCAATAAATGGCTATGGAAATTGGAAAAGGAAATGGAAAAGGAAAAGAGGAATCAATTGGAATTTTGTTTATGAAAATAATTGAAAATATGAGAAAAGGAAGGTGAAAGGTCAAAAAATTGCAAGTGAGGACGATTGAAGGAAAAATAGAGGAAAATGAAGAAAATAGAGGCCTCAATGATAAAAAGGATTTTTAGGACTAGTACATAGCTTTTGTCAGTACAACCTTTTGTCAGTTTTAGCTTGGATCTCTCTTCTATCCTCTCTCTCTCATGCTTTTGCACACTTAGAGTTTTATTGGAGCACTCTTAGAGGATTGTGGTATACTTTGGATTTGGAGAAAGAAGGAAAAGGAAAATAAAGAAAGCACAAGAGGACAACATGATCAACAACTACAACAGGTTTGTTTTGCAAGTATCGAGTTGCATGCATGATTCCCTTACTAGTTTTGACATGCATGGGATATGCATGTGGTTGTTTCATTATGATATGGCATTGCCATGGAGGATTACCTGGATTGACAATGGTTTTTCCTAGCCTTTCCATTGATGTTGTGGGTTTTTCCCATTTTTTTTACGATTGGTGCTCATGTTCCTTATGGTTATGAGTTGAGATATTAGTTCCTAGAGCCTTGGTTGGACAAATTATCTAGAATCCCTAGGACAGCTTGGGCTGAGTTATTAGTCCTGGAAACCTTGGTTGGAAAAACACTTTGGAGCCCTTGGTGGGTTGAGTTACTAGTCCTAAACCCTTGATTGAACAAACACTTTGGAGCCCTACGACAACTGTGGGTTGAGTTACTAGTTCTGGAGCCAGGTTGGAACAAACACTCTAGGGCCCTCGACAACTTGAGTAGAGTCCAATCTGATGATGGTTAGTGATGTCTAACCGTTAGGTGGAATCACTAGTTGAAGGTTGAGGCAGTTTGGCCTTTGGAAGCCCTAATTTGGTTTTGGTTGGTTTATTCCATGGGATTCCACATTCACTCTTAGAATATGGCACAGTGTTGATTGGCTGAAAGAAATATTTGGTTCAGCCCAATCTATGGTTGAGTAGTACATGGAAGTCCCTGACTTGGTTGGATTCTGCATATGTTAATAAAAGTTATTTCCTCTTATATTTCATGAGTAATTTTATTTTTTATTAAGTGACTTTGATGTTTGGTTTCTCATGATGTATATTTTGTTCATTTACTGGTTATATGCTAGTCATGAGATGTATAATTGCGATGGCTCTTTATGTGTTTTGATTGATTGAGGAATGGTTAATGAATGTATGCACTAATATGTGTTAATGCAACTATTATGAAAGGGCATTAGACCTTCTTGATGATTCTCAAATAAGTATGAGATACCTATGTTCAAATATGAAATCATGACTTGTAGATTACATGTTCATGATGTGTTTGACGAAATGTTTGTCATGGTTAGGATGGTTCAAGTTAATTCCTTGATTAAGTTTTGACTTAAAGGCTTTGTTTCTATGTTATTTATCAGCTCTAAGAGTCTCATAAAGTTTTGGGCATAGGCCTAGGTCCTAGCCTTGAAAATGTGGCACGGATCTTGGGGTCACTAGCACATAACTTAGTCAATTAGTCTAAATTAGCTAGGAAGTAGGCTTATGGGAGTGACTGGAGGCTTACAATCATTGTCTTTCCTTGTCATGGGAGCGACTAAGAGCCCAGGTTAGTAAAAAAGAAATTTAACTCAAGGTTTGGGCACCTAGAGTGGTTGGTTAGCTCCTGGGGGTCTTGTAGCCCCTGAGGAAGGTCAGTATGGTTTTAGTTTGTTAATTCCACTTCCTTAACAATACTTAGGAGGTTGAATCCTATCATAGTAACTCTTCATCACATATTTACCCCGATGGACCGGTAAGCTTGGGTACGTGTGGGAGGAGGGTGTTACACAACACTAGATGTGATTGAAACTAGAAATGATTTTGTTAAAGGTGGAGAGTTTAATATTTTTTTTGTAAGCTGGGGCGGGACTCTCCGATTTACATGTCCATTATGTACCCCTCTACGGGGGAAGGGTATCCCAAGATTTGAACCCAAGACTTCCGGTTCGGTGAGACTTCATTTCCACAGCCATTGCCGCTTGAGCTACCCCATGTGGACGTGGAGAGTTTAATATTGTTATGTCGGTTATGAATATAAAATCAAATTTATGTATATGTGATTTAAATTGTAATTCAAGGTTACAAGGTGGATTTTTATAAATACAAGTGTTTGATCAAAGATATTAATAATAATTTTAAGGTCGTTACTATTGCATATGCTGAAATTGGATTATATAGCTTGGTAGCTAACTCAAATAGGTAGTAGAAGGATATGAGGTTGTTTGATAAGTTCAAGGAATTTAAGCTTTTTGTAGTAAAGCAAAGTAGTAAATATATTAAAATTTTAAGCATTGATAATGGAAACAAATATGTCAACAAAGTTAAATTCGATAATTATTGCAAGCATAATGGAATTAAAAGAGAACATATGGTCCTACACACCTCAACAAAAAGGTGTTGCTAAGAGGAATAATAAAAACGATATGGATATGGTTAGATGTATTCTATATGCTAAGAATTTGGATCCAAATTTTTCTGTTGAAGCTATAAATATTGTTTCTTATACTAATAGTAGGACACCTATAATCACTATCAAGCATAATATATGTAAAGAAGCTTGGGGTAGAAGAAAATTAGTTATAGGTTATCATAAGGTATTTGGGTATGATGCTTATGTTTATATTTTCAATGAAAAAGGAAAAAAAAAAAATCCATAAATGTACTACGGTTTGTTATTGTGAATTTTTTAAGGCCTACAAGATGTATGATCCTAAAAAAATGAAATACCTATTATGGGAGTTGTGATATTTGATTAAAATTGCACAACATCTTCTAAATATTCTTCAATTCCTATGATTATTCATGATTATCTAACTAATAAAGAAAATTTGATAACATGATTAATGAGGAAAATTATGAATCATGTACACTAAATTTTTGTTCAATAGCACGAGATGAAAATTATGATTCTTCTACTACAAAAACAAGGAGTCTTTAAGAGGTTTATCAATAATATCTAAGGCATCATGATGCTAACTAGCACATATGACTAGAGTGATGATGTTCATGATCCAATGTTTTTTTAATAAGCTCAATAAGAACCTAAATGGGGTACCATAATGAAAGTAGAATATGATTATTTAATGAAGAACCAAACTTGGGAGTTGACTCTTCCTATAGAAGGTAAAAA
The DNA here is from genome assembly GCA_000404065.3 of Pinus taeda. Taxonomy (NCBI): domain Eukaryota; kingdom Viridiplantae; phylum Streptophyta; class Pinopsida; order Pinales; family Pinaceae; genus Pinus; species Pinus taeda. Next base: position 134,274 of record APFE031179029.1, on the reverse strand, counting down.
TCTCATTAGATGCAAATGAGTATACAAGACAAAGTTCCCATATGAAAGAGCTATTGAGAGCTATGAATAGGTTAGTTGTGAAATGATTCTCATGAAAAGAAGATATTTATTATATTAAAAAAATTCCCCCCATTTCTAAATTGAATATGGTTTGCATTATAGTTTATGTAGAATCTAAATTTTGTTGAGAAATTCATCATATGGATGTACAGAGTTATTTTTTCATGATGATTTTCAAGATGGAAACTATATGCAACAAACTCCTAGTTCTAGAAAAGTTAGCCAAGAACATCTTGTTTACAAGTTAAAAAGGTCATGTTATGGGTCGAAGAAATCTCTAGAAGCTTGGTACTCCAAAGTTAATGAGCACTTCCTAATGGAAGAACCTTACAATTCTATTTTTTTCCAAAAAATGAAATGTCGATATTATAATAATTGTTCTATATATAGATGACTTAATCATTACAAGTAGTAGTGTAGACCATGTTTATGACTTCAAAATGAAACTATGAAAAACTTTTGATATCACATATTGGGGGTTGTTACATTATTTTCTTGACATCCAAGTTTGGCACAAGAAATATAGGATTCTTCTATCCCAACCATAGTATGCACTTAATATGTTTGAAGAAGTTTAAGATGGAGAATTGCATGTATAATTGAAATAGGGACCAAGTTTATAAGTAGCTATATTTATGAAACACATGATGGTACACATTAAAAACCAATGGTTGGAACTGTTGTTTATATAACAACCACTAGAATAGATTGCATATGGAGTGGGATTGGTTTTGAGGTTAAACTCTGATCCTTGTTTTAAACATTGGAAGGATACAAAAATAATAATTAGATACATCAAAGGAACATATTAGTTTGGACTTGGGTATTAATGTTGTAGTGATGTTAAATTAATTAGGTACATACACTCTAATTGGGAAAGAAAGACTAATGATAGAAAAATAAAATTTTACTTATATATATAATATATATATATAATATATATTATATAATATATATAATATATATATATATATATATATATATATATATATATATATATATATATATATATATATCACATTTATTTGGGAGCAATTTCATGTAGTATTAGAGAAAAAATTATAATTTCTTTATCCTCAATACAAGATAAATATAAAAATGAAAGACTTGCAACACAAGAGTCTATATGGATTAAAAGTATTATTGTTTAAGTGAATCATCCTCAAATAACACCTATGATTATTTGTTGTGATAATCAAAGCACAATATGATAGTAGGGGCCTCATAAATCAACAATGCTATAAACACGGATAAACAAGAGAATTATAGGCTCTTAATCTCATAGAGACAATATCTCAAAAGTGTACTAACTACTCAAACAAAATAATTAAAACACAAGTAAGGGGATTTTCATTATGACATTGCCTTAGATAACCTTTATTAAATTTTAGAAATTTGTTAAAATCACAATATAGCCTCAAGGGAATTTAGCATTCTAGGTATGTAGGTAGGATTAGAGTTCCTTGATATTTTATAAATGCAACACCTATTACTTTGAGTCTCACCTAGATATACAATTTTGTTTTACAAACAATCTCTAAAAACACAAATTTTTACCTATAACTATTGCTCAAGTTTCTTCTATTACAAGTTCCTATTCTTCGACTCTTATTTTCCTTTCTTCCTTCTACGATTCATTATTCTATTTAGTTCTTCCCCCTTCATTCATTTTCCTTTCTCCTTTTCTATCTTATTACTCCTTCATCTTCTATCTTTATCTTCCCAACCTTCCACATTTTCATTTATCCTTCTTCATTCTCAAGCCTTCAACTTTTTTATTATGCACCCTCTTCTCAACTACCTTCAACAATCCCTCTCACTTTTTTTGACGGACAAAAAAAAAATCATGATGGCATATAAAAAAAATACCTCCTTAATATCTCTAGTACTCCTAATTTAAAAAAAATTATTGGCCCTTTAATTCACAAAATAAAAGTTGCACTAAAATGTGCCATGCATCTTCATTTTCCTTCTATTCATTTTTTCAAAATCCGAAGTTAACTAACACAATTGCACACCCTATTTATTATGTGGTTAAATTTTTCACTTGGTGCATTTGATCATGGGTAGATCACTTTCATTATATGACTCTTGCCTCCTATTGGATTAGTAGCCCTTTGATTGTAACAGAGAGATCAAAAATTAAAGGGAGATCATGATGATTTTTATTGATAAGTGACTCTTGTAAACTCAACAATTAAATGTGGGAATAATTGTACAATGGAGGCTACATATTAACCTTTTCTATTGATAAATTTTAGACCCGACTCCAAATTCATAATGGGATATGAATTGTTCATAATAGACAAAGGAAAGGTTAAGATTTGGTTGAGCCTCCACATATGCGTAAATCCCCTAAATAAACATTGTCTACTAGATTGATTCATGGTTATAGGGTTAACTAATGATTCTATTGCAACAAACTTCAACAAAATGAATATATATGATACATATAAGTTTTTTCTCTTGCATCACAATACAATCGACAAAATATATAATATTTCATGTGAGGACCAAACATTTTAAATCTATCGTAGAAGATTAAGTTTTTGATATTTTACCAAATCAATGAGTATTATAAACTTTGTAATATTTAGAGGCATATAATGACTTAAATGAGTTTTTTGTTATTAAATTTTATGAATGATTATAAATAAACCCTACTAAAGATCAAAGGGAAGTGTCAAAAAACTAAATAGAGATGAATATAATTGCACTCTATTTGGTTTGTAGATTAAAATTTTGTGCTCCATGTTTGTGGGTGTCTTTCTCTCTCCTTCATTTTCTCGTTGTTATGAACCAAATACCACAAATGATATAATAATAAAAAATAAGTAACCTTATGCCTTGAAAACGATAAAAATTCAATGAATAAGTGGCCACTTTGAGAGGGAAAGCTCCCTTCACAATATATCCAATGCACAAGACAAGATGCCTATATAAATAAATATCCTTTATTATAAATAGGAGGTAGTATAGACATGATGCAACTTACCAATAATTCCATCTAACCATAACTAATATATTAATAATGAATGAGGTTCATGCATTAACATAGACACATTTTATAAAAAAATAATTTCCCTCAACGCCTATAATTGAGGATGTTTCTTCATGAATTGCTCATTTCTCCATTTAGCTTCTATTAGAGGCATACTCATCCACTTGATTATGTACTCCATAATGATCCTATTTTAAATAGAAATTGAACATTGATCTATATTTTTTTCTAGAATAAGAGTTAATTTACCTTTATCTAATTCTTGAAATTTCGTATGGAATAACATAGTTTGTTCCATAACCCTTATTCAACAATATACATGAAAACCTTATGAATGTGAGGAGAAGGAAACTATACCTTGTAAATAATTTCTCCAAACCTACAAAGAACCTTATAGAATCTTTAAAATGTTGGATTTAATCTTTTATTCTTCTTTTATTTAAGAGTAGAATGCTTAGAAGGTTGTAGTCTCAAAAATACCCAATTACCCTCCTCAAATTGTCATCCACTTTGATGTTGATATACTAATTGTTTCATCCTATTATGAAAAATTTTAAGGTTTTCTATAATAAATTGTAAGGCTTATTTAATATTTTTCCATATGTGAGTGTATTATTTTTACTTTGGAATGGTCCTCAAAAAATAATGTGATACTAGTAGCTGGATATCCATAAAGATCTTAAAATGGAGATATCTTAGTAGATATATGGTGGGTGGTATTTATCATTATTATACTAGAGGAAGTCACTTGTCCCATTTTTTTTTCTTGCCTAAAGAATATCATTGAAGGTAAACCTCTAAATATTTGTTTTTTTAAGGAACGAGTATTTTCTATTATGTCAATTTGGTTTAAAGGCCATAAAATTTTACATTTAAAATGATTTCATCTTTGTTGACTTTCCATATTAACCAAAAAGAGCTTCTACATTTATAACATTAACGACCTTATTTATTTACTACTTGACTCACCTTATCAACTCGCCAAAAACTACCAAAAAAATTTACATACTTTCACTTCATATTTTGATTTAAACAAAAAGACTACCCAAAACAAGAAAATAGTTTAAACAAAAACATCTATCCCAGGATTATGATGTTCTTTAACACCTAAATTCCCCAATTCGGAGTGCATAGTTGACTAAGCTTCCTCGACCTTTCCACATGTATTAATTTCTTTCCTCATATGCTTGAGAGTCACTACTTCCTATGGGTCTATGATGACATTGAACACCTCCTTGACGACGCCAATTATCTTGTCCTCAGCCATGAGATCTAGATCGTTCTCTTTTTCTAGAAAGAAATTCTGAGTAATTTGAAGATGTTCGACCTTTACTTGTAGGAGGATGATCTTCTGAGTCTGTAGGATGAAATGGGTTTTGGAATCCGTTCCCTTCCATATGATGTTAACACACTCTTTAATGCTATGTGAGTAGGCCTTTTGCATGACATTCATGGGATATAATTAAAGAACAAGTGTTCATCATCCTACTTATATTCTCCTAGACCAAGGTTTACTCCTTGGTTTTCCATGTTGTTAGCTATTTAATTAAGGTGTCTTTTGACGTGGTGAATTTCAATATTGTCAAACTTGGACAACTGCAGTCCTATTCTTTGCACAATTGGAGATAATATTTGATTTTGTTTCTTCTGATACTTGAAGATATGATGAAAACCAACAGCGAATCACCATAAATCATTATGCTTCAAATGTTCCTTGAAATGGCTAGTTCAAGTCCCTTCCATAGTGCCAAGAATTATTCTTGGTTGTTAGATGAAACTCCTAACCCCCAGGAAAATTTAGACTCTATTTTTTCCTCGGGACTAAAAATGACCCCTACCGCTCTTTCCTCCCCTAGGTTACCCTTCTATGGTCCATCGAAAAACAGAGAAGAATAAAGAGTGACATCCTTCGATGCTTCTCCATTCATGGAACCAATCCATGTCGAGTCGAAGAGAATATGTCTTATTGAGAGGGAGTTTTGAATTGAAGTTGCCAGCATGATACAAGGGTGGACCCACTCAAAGCCACCTTTTTTCCTACTTAGTCAAGGAATTCAAATCTATTGGATTATAACCTCTAGTTGTTAGAGCCTCAAAGAGAAATTGTGTCATCTTGGTGGACACTGAAATTGGATTTGGGAAAGCATCCTTGAATATTGCATGATTACAAGGTAACCAAATTTCCAGACATAAGTATTTCAAGAGTGCCATCCAAATCCTCATAGTTAATAAGTCAAATTCTCTGCTCCATGGGGTTTTATTTTCAATTAACAAACATTTCCTGCCAACTATCAGGGATATGAGTAAGATCACTGGCATTTGGGACTACAAATTTCCAAACTTTGGTGGAGAAAGGACATTGTTGAAAAACTTGATAGATATTTTCTTCATATTTTTCACATAATATGCATCAGAAAGGCCGATGAATATTTATTTATTTTTAGATTTTTTGCAATTAAAATTTTTCCCATGCACCAGTTCCCAACATAAAAGATCAAATTTTGGTAAACCATCTTTATTCCAAATTTTACCACACAAACGATCCAAATAGGGATGCGGGAAATTGCCAAAAGCCTTTCATATCCTTCCATAATTGTATACGTATTTTTCTTACTTCATGTCCATATTCTGCAATCTAACTTGGAGGTTGCAATTGGAGCATATCTCTTTAATGACATTAATAGATAAAGCCATTGTGATTGCATATTTATGGGGCTTTCAGGACACCATCACCTAATCTGGTAACCATTTCCATCCCATTCTGATTATCTACTAATATTAAGTATCTTTTTTCTTTCATCTAGTTAGCTAATCTCCTTAATCCACTACTTTCTTTGGCTAGATTCACGGGGGGAATATTATTATTCCAGAGATGTATATGGGCTCCATTACCTACCTGCTATCCTAGATTATCCACTATGATACTGGCAACCAATTTACGCAACTTCCAAAATTTAGAGCCATGTTCAGGCCATGAATCCTACTCGAGTCTAATAAGTCTATTTTTGTTAAAATACTTACAAAGAAAGGTTACCTTAAACAACTCTTGGGACCGAAGAGTAATCACCCTACAATATTTTCCCCTAAGGCAAGATTCATGAGCTCAAGGTCTTTGATTTCCAAACCACCAAATGTCTTTTGAAATCAGTTGTTAAAAATAGCAACAAGAAAATCCTAATTTACTGTTTCCTTGAATTAAATTGGGAATTAAATTGTAATTCTATTCTCATAGAAAATTGCTATAGTTAACTAAGTTAAGTTGACTTAGTTGGCTCAATAAATTCGATTTGGAAGTCTATCTAGAATCATGTAGAGTGAACCCTAAATTTGAGTGGCCCAGGTTGAGTTCTTATTGAGTTGTAATTATTTAATTCAGTTTAACTGAGTTAAATTCAGATGAACTAGTGCTAACTGATGGAGGAACTAGTGAGTGGTCAAGTGAATTAAATTGGATTTAATTCACATGCAGTGATCAATTAGATATTTGATAATTCACTCATAAATAACTCATGCATGTCAAGTCTGAGAAAGAACTAGTTGAGATTAGAGTTCAGGGAGAGTGTACTATTAGTTGTAAAATCATCTAAATTAAAACGATGGTGCATGCAATCAGAGGAGGCCTATGGATGGATTTATTAGTTATTATGAGGAATTTCCCAATTAAATATGGTCTAATTCCCAAGGGAACAATGCAAGGAAGTAGGACCTTGGCAGGCAATAGATTTGGCTAAGTATTGGCTTGATCTAGTTTTGAACTAGTGAGTTGGATTGTATTTGTGTAGAGATTGTTTGGATTGAAAAAGCATTGTATTTTCTTCTCAAATATTATGGTTAATACAATATACAGATAGCAATGGTTTTTAGTTGTGGCTTTTCCCAGAAAATTATTGTGTTATGTGTGATTGAAATTCTTCCTTTTCTACTTCATGATTTCATCGATCAATTTTTGTTTCCGCTGATGAGTAGAGTAGATTCAAGTCAATTGTTTTAGCATATCACAATTTGTAGTTTGAATCTACAATAAAAACTACATGGTATCAGAGCTTAAATCACTATAGAAGAGGAAAATATGAGTTTGTTGCGTAGGTGAAATTGAATTTGCAGTTTCATACTTTAGATCCAACAAGATGTCATTCTGCGGATTGAGACTTGAGTATGCCCTTGATGGTAGATCGAATTACATATCATGGAAGGACAAGATGGAGGTAGTCTTGGAAGACAACAGGTTGAAGGAATTCACAGATCACGATATCTCAAAGCCTCCAACATATGATGATAAAGATCTGGCAGAATGGAGAAACTGTGTGGCAAAGATAAGAAGGATTATCCTAGAAAGAGTTTGAGATCATATTGCCTCGAATCTTCATGGCAAGGAAACTCCATTTGCAATGTGGAAGGCATTGACTTACCTATTTCAAAACAATAGTGACCACAAGAAGCTGACACTAAAGGAAAAACTCAGAAAGATCAAGATAGAGAAGGGCAACTCAATTCTGGAGTACTTGACCAAGTTCACCCAATGTCATGATGAGCTTGTAAGTGTCGGGGTTACTGCTGCAAAATACTATATGGTGAGCCTATCACTTCTAGGACATCCCAAGAGCTGGAACAACTTCTAGGGCTCAGTTAATGGGAGGGAGAAGTTACAAAAGTGGGAGCGATTGTGGTTCGACTTGGTACAGGAAGAGATTCGGCGAAACACCAGAGACGGATCCTCATCCAAGCATGATGATGAGGAGAACCATGCCTTATATGGAAAGGAAAAGAAAGGTAAGGGGAAGTCATCCCATTCCAAATTAGATTCCAGTGAAGACAACAAGAAGAAGGACATGTAAAAAATTAAATGTTTTCGTTGTCACAAGTTTGGACACTATGCTACAAAGTGTCTACACAAGGAGGCTGGTAAGAAACCCTCAGGAGGAGGAGCAGATGAATCTCTTTCTTCACAATTCGAACTGGATTTCACCCTCATTTCTTGTGTGGTGTTATCAATGATGGGTAGTTTGTGGTACCTAGATAATGGATCCTCATTCCTTATGACCATCAATAAAGAGATCTTCAGTAACTTGTAGGAGAAGGACCTCCAGATGCACATTGAGATGGGAGATTATGGGAGGTATAGTGTGACTGACATCAGTAGTGTTACCTTTCAAAGGGAGTCTGGCTCTCCCCTCACATTGAGAGATGTCATGTATCTTCTAGGTTCGAAGAAGAACTTGGTTTATGTTTCCATGTTGGAGGATCGTGGATATGATGTGATATTTAGTAAGGGAGAGGCTTTCCTTCGCCACATAGCCACAGGACAGGTGAAGTAAATCAGGGTTCGAGTGAAGAACCTCTAAAAATTGGAGGTATAAGAGTCCACTACTTTGAGCTCTAAAGTAGAGAAGGTGTAGAGCCAAGACATCGATGAGTTGTGGCATATAATGTTTGGTCAATTGCACCACGAAGCTTTGAAGATCATGCAAAAAAATTCTACAGGACTTCCCAAGGGTACACTAGAGCATAGAGACACATGCAAAGGGTGTACATTGGGGAAGTACACCAAATCTCCCTTTCATGATAAAGGAAATCAAGTGCAAGTGATCCTTGATCGAGTTTACTCAGATGTGTGTGGATCGTTCTTGACAGCATCCATGTCCAAGCATGGGAATTATGTAATATTTGTTGATGATTTTTCTCATAAGTGTTGGATTTTCTTCATGCAAAAGAAAGATCATAGGTTCACTAAATTTTTTGAATTTAAAGAACTTGTCGAGAAATATACTAGAAGGAAATTAAAGCTCTCAAAAGTGATAATGGTGGAGAATATGTGTCGAATGAATTCAATAACATCTATGCAATAAAAGGCATTCGACAGGAGTTGATAGCACCTCATAACCCACAACAGAATGAGGTGGATCAAAGGAAGAAAAAAAGTATTATGTGACCGGCACGAGCAATGTTACATGATCAAGGCCTACCATTGCACTTGTGGGCTGAAGGATGCAACATAGTTGTTTATTTGAAGAACAAAAGCGTTCATCGAATTCTCAGAATGAGTACACCAACAGAAGCATTTTTAGGTAAGAAACCAGATGTGGCACACTTCAGGATCTTTGGTTCATTGGCCTATTATCATGTTACCAAGGATGCATGGAAAAATATAAAGCCAACAACTAAGTTGGGCATATTTGTGGGGTACACTAATACAACTCACAACTATCGGGTGTACTTGCCATCCAACAAGATGATAGTGCTTCGTAGAGATGTAAATTTTGATGAAGAGAAGGCCATTAGATGTTTCCTTGAGAGGGAGCTTCATTTACATGAAAATGAGGATATTTTATCTCCAAAAGAGGAACCTCAAGATGATGTGGGAAGCCACATGCAGAGGAGCAGAGAGTGGAAGCACCCACTCATGCAGAGACTTCCAGAGATGGGAGAAAGCACACCAGAGAGGATGACAGATTATTGCATGATTCTAGAGAGAATGTGGGATCACCCACATCAAATTTCAGGCAGAGGAGGTCACCAGAGTGCTACACTTGCTACATGGCTCTAATGAGTGAGACTGTAGAGATTGAGCCATCCTCATTTGAGGAAGCAGTGTAGAAACTAGTGTGGGTTGATTCCATGGTTGAGGAGTATGAGTCCATTAGCAAAAGCAGTATTTGGGAGGTGGTCCAAAGACCAACAGACAAGTCATTGATGAGTTTTGGATGGCTTTACAAGGTAAAGAAATTAGCATATGGTACACAAGGCAAATTTTTTTGCCATAGGGTTCTCTCAGATGGAGGGAATTGATTACAATGAGACCTTTTCTCTTGTATCAAGTTACTCATCAATCAGATCTACTCTAGCACTGTAATCATAGATAGGATGGAAGATACATCAAATGGATGTCAAGATTGAGGAAGAGGTGTATATTGAGAAACCATAAGGATTTGAGACCTTCAACAAAGAGTCACATGTGTGCAGACTCAAGCAAGCACTCTATGGACCGAAACAAGAACCATGTGCTTGGTACACCAGGATTGACAGCTATTTCACCGAGTTGGGATTCATCAAAAGTGAAAAATATGCAAACCTTTACCATATTTTGGTTGAAGGTAAATTGTTGATTATAGGTTATATGTCGATGATTTGATTCTAACAGGTGATGAGAAGTTGGTCAAATCTTTCAAAGAGGATCTTGCAAGAGAGTTTGAGATGAAGGACTTAGGGCTCATGCATTAATTTCTTGGTATGGAGGTATGGCAAGGAGACGAGGAACTATTTATCTCTTAGGGAAAGTATGCCAACGAGATATTGAATAATTTCCACATGGAAAACAAAACCGATGGAGACTCCTCTAGCAGGTAACTAGAGGAAGGAGGGTGTTACTTCAGGTGAAGTAGTAGAGACTACTATTTATAGATAGCTTATGGGTTCACTTATGTATTTGGTGAACACACGATCAGACATGTGTTTTGCAGTTAACCAGCTTAGTAAATCCATGGTTATGTAGAAAATGTTGTAGATTCACAAGATCATGCAATTTACTAAAGCACAGGACAAAAATCTACTTCTAATTTTAACCAGCAGAAGCCAATAGATCGATGAAAACAATAATAGCAAGAGGAAGCCAAATCACTGACACAAAACAAAATAAGTATCCAGGGAAAGACACAGCTCGAAACCCCACTATCTATATTGCATATATCAGAAAATAAAGATGAGATTACAATGCTTGTTCTCACAAGAAAAATCCCAACACTCAGTAAAATCAATATCCAACTCACAAGCAAACTCTTGGCTAGCACTTAGCCAATTCTCTTGCTCTCCAAGTCCCTATTTCCTTGCACAATTCCTATGTCTGATTATCCCATCTTAAAGGGAAATCATTGCATCCAAAATTGCACAATCCCTTCTAGGTTTAGTTCCTAATTGCATGCACCATTTGTACAACTCAAAAAATTATACAACAAATAGTACATTTTCCCTACACTAGTCTCAACTAGGTCTTTCTCAAAATCAACATGCATGAGTTTCTAATGAGGGAATCTTCAATTAACTAGAGTAGAACTAGTTAATGCATTAGTGCACCAACTGACTATTAACTCACTATTAGTTCCTCAAATAGTTTGGAACTAATTTAACTGGACTTAACTCAGTAAATAGAGTTAACTAGTTACAACTCATACTTAACTCATCATGGACCCCGATAATATAGGGAGAACATATACATGAATTTAGAAAGACTTCCAACTCGAAATTCCTAAGTTAGTTAAGTTAATTAAACTTAATTAACTATTTCAAGTTGTTATGAGAATAAAATGCGATTTTAATTCTCAGTTTAATTCAATGACAAATTAAATTGGAATTTCTCGATTCTATTTTTATCATTTCTTGTTACTATTTTCAACATTCCCTCTCAACAAGAAAGGAATTCAACGCGATCCCAATCCTAAACCTTTGGAATGTTCTACATGAAACACTTCTCTCAAGTATTGTTACTCCAAAAACTCCAGAAACAAAAAACATTCAACCTGAATCAGAATGATGCCTCTTTCATCAAAGTCTCTGACTGCTATTGCCTCTATCAACTAAAAACTCTACATTTCTGTTGATTCTGCCTTTTTGCATTATTGTCAACCCTTCTCTATGCTCTTCGGTATCTGACTACTCTAGCCTCTATCACTCTGATATCATACTGCATCAATCTCATTGATTCCTCATGCTACTATGTACTTTGGGATACTGTAGAAAGGTACGATCCATGAGATAAAACCTCTCAATGGACCCTGCCCAATTTCAGCCCTTGTGAGAATATCACTTCACATCGCCTCACACTTGGAGGTATGGATGCATGTGATCCCTCTACCCACCTTGCTTGAAATTTCCCCCTACTAGAGGTCTCCGCATGAATGGATGCCTCCAGTTGGTCTCCTCTCGGGTTATCCAATTGTGGCTACTCGAAAATTATTTGAGACTACTTCTAAGACTTTTTCTTCTCTGCTTGAGTGGATCTCTCCACTTAGTCTCCTCTCAGCTTATCTAGTTTTGGTTGCTCCACAATTTCCTGAAGTTGCTTCTAAGACTTCTTTTGGGGCTACATGTTGAGAGGTAATTTACTCTCCCTCTCAACCACCAAGTCTCCAACCTTTGCCTTGCTCCTCAAGGCTTTGCATGCATCTTGAAACTCAACAGAATATAGGTTCTTGACCTGTGCACTGATGTATTTCACCCGTTCCATGGTGATGTGTCTAAGGAAAACCTTTCCCTTACTAAAAACCACATCATATCCACGGTCTTCCAAAACCGCGACTAAAACAAGATTCTTCTTTAGTCTTGGAATACACATCACATCTATGATCTTGAGTGGGGAGCCAAAATCCCTCTGAAAGGTAACCCTAACGATCTCGGTAGCTCTATACCTCTCATCATCTTCAAACTCTATGCTCTGCTTGAGGTCTTTCTCCTCAAAATCACTAAAGATATCTTTATTCCCTGTCATATGGAATGAGGCGTCGCAGTCAAGATCCACATGCCTCCCATGGCAGCACCAACCATGCATGCAATGAGAGTGGAATGAAGTTCGAATTGTGAAGCTAGAGCTTTACATGTTGCCGCTATTGTTAGCTCCTTCTTGCTTGCTTTCTTTTGTGGGCAATTCTTGGAATAGTGCCTATTCTCATGACACTGAAAACACTTGACTTTCATGAATTCCATCTTCTTTCCACCCTCCTTCCCTTGGGACTTATTTCCCTTAGCCTTCTTTTCCTTACTCGATAAGGAAAAATCCTCGTCCACTTCCTTGAAAGAGGCCCCATCTCTAGTGTTCCTCCTGATCTCCTCCTGCATCAAATCTAACCACAGTCATTCCCCATCTGGCAGCTTCTTCCAACCATTGACAGAGTCCTGATAACTATGCCAACTCTTTGGGAATCCAAGAAGAGAAACACTCACCATATCATCCTTGGAAACCATGATTCCAACACTTCCAAGTTCATCATGAAATTGAGTGAACTTGGTCAAGTAATTTGGAATTAAGTCGCCCAAATCCATCTTTAATTTTCGAAGTTTATCTTTCAATACCAACTTCCTTTGGTCACTATTATTCTAGAAAAGGTCCTTCAATTCTTTCCACGTAGCGTGTGAAGTTTCCTTCCCATCGAGACTCGAGACAATGTGGTCTCGAAATCCCTTAAGGATTATCCGCCTCGCCCTTGCCACACACTTCTTCCATTTGACCAAATTCTGAGCATCCAATGTTGGTGGCTTAGGAATGTCCTGATCAATGAATTGCTTCAATCCATTATCTTCCAATACAACCTCCATCATTTCCTTCCAAGATATATAATTTGAGTTGCTATCCAAGGCATACTCGAGTCGCAAATCGTAGAATGCCATCTATTGATCCTGAAGTATGTATTGCAAATTCGAATTTCACCTGTAACCCAAAACTTAAAACTTCGAAATCTCCTCTAGTATATTTTTCTCAGCTCCAATACCATGTAGAAAATCATGTAGATTCAAAAGCTCATGCAATTTACTAAAGCACAAGACAAGAATCTACTTCTACCTTCAACCAGTGGAAGCCAATAGATTGATGAAAACAACAATAGCAAGAAGAAGACAAATCATTGGCACATAATACAATAAGTATCTGAGGAAAGCCACAACTCAAAACCCCACTATCTGTATTACATATATCATAAAATCAAGATGACAATACAATGCTTGTTCTCACGAGAACAATCCTAGCACTCAGTAAAATCAATCTCCAACTCACAAGCAAAATCTTGGCCAACACTTAGCCAATTCTCCTGCTCTCCAAGTCCATATTTCCTTGCACAATTCCTATGGTTGATTAACCCATCTTAAAGGGAGATCAGTTTATCCAAAACAATGCAATCCATTCCAGGTTCAGTTCCTGATTGTATGCACCATCAGTACAACTCAAAAAATTATACAACAAATAATAAATTGTCCCTCCACTCTAGTCTCAACTGGGTCATTCTTAGAATTGACATGCATGAGTTTCTAATGAGGGAATATTTAGTTAACTAGAGTAGTACTACTTAATGCATTAGTGCACCAACTAACTATTAACTCACTATTAGCTCCTCAAACAGTTTGGAACTAATTTAACTAGACTTAAATCAGTAAACTGAGTTAACTAATTACAACTCATACTTAACTCATCCTAGACCCCTATAATATAGGGAGAACATATACATGACTTCAGAAAGACTTCCAACTCGAAATTCCTAAGATAATTAAGTTAATAAAACTTAATTAACTATTTCAAGTTTCTATGAGAATAACATTCAATTTTAATTCTCAGTTTAATTCAAGGACAAATTGAACTGGAATTTCTAGATTCTATTTTTATCATTTCTTGTTGTTATTTTCAATAGGTTAAGTCAACCAAACTATATTGGAAGGCAGCTAAACATGTGTTGAAATACCCCAGATGCACGACTCAATTTGTTCTTTGGTACATATGGATAAAGAGAGTGAAGCTTCAAGGCTTCACATATGCAGATTGGGCAGGGAGTCCATCCAACAAGAATAGCACATCAGGGGGAATCTTCAGTATTGAGTCAACAATAGTTTCTTGGTACAGTAGGAAGCAGAGATTAGTTGCACTCGGTCCAAAAAAATAAGAGTACATGGATGCTAGTCAAGCATCTTGTGAGGCTTTTTGGATGAGGAATATCCTTGTTGGGTTGTTTGGTCAGCACATGCATCTAATGGTGATTTATTGTGACAACCAAAGTTGTATCAAACTCTCTGAGAATCTAGTTTTTCATGATCGATCCGAGCATATTGACATCCATTATCACCATCCAAGAGATTGTGTGTAGAGGGGAATCATGTTTTTGGAGTACATTCCTATAGAGGAGCAGGATGCATATATTTTGACAAAGGCAAGATTAGGGTAGCAAATAATCCATTTCTTGTTGAGAGGGAATGTTAAAAATAGCAACAAGAAAATCTTAATTTAATTTGTCCTTGAATTAAATTGTAATTCTATTCTCATAGCAACTTCTAACAGTTAACTAAGTTAATTTGAGTTAGTTGGCTCAGTAAATTCGAGTTGGAAGTCTATCTAGAGTCATGTAGAGTGAACCCTAAATGTTAGGAGCCCAGGTTGAGTTCTTATTGAGTTGTGATTATTTAATTCAGTTTAACTAATTTAAATTCAAATGAACTAGTGCTAACCGATGGAGGAACTAGCCAGTGGTCAACTGAATTAGATTGGATTTCATTCACATGTAATAATTAATTAGATAACTAATAATTCACTCATAAATAACTCATGCATGTCAGTTCTGAGAAAGACCCAATTGAGATTAGATTTTAGGGAAAATGTACTATTAGTTTTAAAATCATCTAAAATAAACTGATGGTGCATGCAATCAGAGGAAGGCCTATTGATGGATTGCATAGTTTTTTTTTTTTTACTTTAACGGTTATTTGTTTTGATAGGCGGAAAAACAGTTGTCGCGTACTTGTTACACAGTATTCAGATATTACACACTATTTCTTGTCACACAGTCTTTCTTATTACACAGAGAGGGTTTCGTTCTTTGAAACAGCAGGTCCTTGGAGATGCTTTGCAGGTGCGGAAATGACTGAACCGCCCTTTGAAGAATTTGTGTCACTGAATCCATGATTGGAGGTGCATTGAAGTTGCTGGATTTGATTGGACCACCTTTGGTGTCAGAAATACAACCAGAATGCCTGAAAAGAATTTGCTCTGATCATTGTGCTACTCTGTTCAAACGTTTAGGACCTATGCCTGCTCCTCTTCCTTCCACTAAATATATGGCCATATGACATACCTACCGCCTTTTGTTTGATCTAAAGGTAGGCATAAAAGTTTCTGCACTGTTGTTTGGGGATGCGATTTAGAGCTAATGCTTCAGCAAAGCCCATTGTGCCTAGAACCTGGACTTGTTGTCTACTTGTCTTCAGATATTCACACTCTGACAGATGCAACTAATGAGGCCTGAGCTTCCCATGCAACTAAAAGGGACTGAGCATCCAGAGCATCAATCTTTTCTATAATGGTTGCCTGCCAACAGATCCTGGAGCTAGTTAAGACATACTGATTCAGAAACAGTTGATCTGGAAATGGAGGGCGCCTGGGAATGGCCTGATGCTGAGCCCATTGTTATTAGTACAGATGAAATTCCCCAGTGCAGCAAAGTGAACAGGTTTTCTAAGTGTGCAGGCCTTAAGAATATTAAGGGATGATATAGAGAGATTTTCATAATTGACTAAGAGAGTTCTTTGGCTACAGGCAGAGCCAAGATTGGCTTCCAGGTCCGCTTGTGAATTTAGGTGCCTCAAAATATGATAGAAGGATATTTTCCGAAACTTGGCCAGTATGGACCTAATCTTCTTGAGAATGTGGACTAAATGGATCTGCGACGGGTTCAACCATGCGTTCAACATTTGTATGATAAGCCTGGAGTCTCTGAAAAACTGTTAGAGAATGAATGTTTTAATTAAGAGCTAGAGAAAGACCCTGCCACAAAGCCAGAGCCTCAGCTCTGTTATTTGATTCGATTCCCAGACCCTAATGATACTTGAGCAGAGTAGAACCATCGAGATTCAGAAGAACTCCACCTCTACCCGCGGCCCCAGGGTTGCCTTTAGAGGCCCCGTCGAAGAAAAGACAGTGGTCCTCCAGAGCAGAACGCCACTTTATAAACTCCTGTTCTTCCAGGCGAATTTCCCACATAGCATGGCATGAGTCGGAGAAATAGCATTGGTTTGATTATTTGGAACAATTTCTTTTAGCCAAAGCTCCTCCTCACTGTCCAGAATCGCTTCATTCCTTAAAGTCGGATTAGCATCCAAAGTCTCTCCCAATAGAGCTTTAATTTTAGAGATAACGTTGTTTGAAGCGCAGGTTTCACCCCTAAACAATCTGTTGTTCCTTTCTAGCCATAACTTCCAGCAGGTGAATTTAGGAATCCACATCCAAGCAGTCTTAAGCAGGTTTTTTTTATTGAGGCAGAACGAAGATATCTTGTCCCGCTCGTGAATCAGTTTTGGCAGATTTCTTGGCAGCTCCACCTTGTCAGCCCTTGATCTCAGAATCCCCTTCCAAACTGCTTTGGAAAAGGGGCACAACAGTAATAGGTGATCAGCTGTTTCTTCCTCTAACATACACAAAGGGCATCTGGTTGGCCCTTCCATTCCATGTTTTCTCAGGTTATCTCCTGTGAGGATGTTGTTGTGAGCTAACGTCCAGCAGAAGAAGTCTACTGTTGGAAGCAAAGGGAAGGCCCAAATAAACTTCCATTGCGGTGGATCAGGAGGGACATTAGGAACAACAATCAAACTTTTGTAACCTTCAGCTACTGAGAAAGAACCAGAAAAAGAGCCCCATCCTCTTTTGTCCTTGGCTGTTGCTGAAATGGGAGATTTTCCTTGAAGTTTGTCTAACAGAATCGAAGCTTCAGTTTGCAAATGATGTGGAACCTCTCCCAGATTCCAGCTGTCCCACCATCTACCAGAGTCCTCCTTCCAGGTGGATATGTCCCAAAGGGTTTCCATATTGTTGGACTGTAGCCAACTTTTGATATTTGCCAGGTCTTCTATTTGGTTCAATGGCTGATTTCCTAGAATCCGGTCTTCCCAAATTCTGATTTTTTTCCCATTTCTTGGGATCCAGTAGAGATTGGGACTAAAATGCTCCAGAGCAGCTAGACAAAGCTTGAAAATTGGGGACCCTTTGATGGTTTTTGGTGGATGATCCAAACATCTCAACCGCTGACCTTGAAAATATTTCTTCCACAGGACTTTCTTGCTCCAACTTATTTTCCTAGTCACTATATTCCAAAGGATTTTAGAGCCTTGAGCAAGATTTTGTGCAACCAAATCTCTCATTTGTAGACCTCCTTCCAGTAATGGCCTCTTAATGGTATCCCAATTAACTAAGTGAAGTCTTATTTCATTATTTCCCCCCCCTTCCCATAGGAATCTCCTCAGCATACCATCCATTTTACTGAGAAAGGTTTTGGGAGCAAGCAGAATGGAGTGCTAAAACAGAGGCATGCTTATTAGAATAGATTTTATTAGAATTATTTTCCCAGCAGTGTTCAGCCAGGAGGCTCCCCAAGCTTGAATTATGTGCTTTAGTTTGTCTAAGAGGGGCATCCAGTGGGAAACTTTAGGAGTGGATTTGAATATTGGTATCCCAAGATATTTAAAGGACTCCCAGGTCTGACAGACGTTCATCTCTAGGAGCCTGTCAATGTCAGCCAGATATTTGACCGAGCAGTTCCAGCCATAGATTGTGCTTTTTGAATAGTTTATCTTGCTACCAGAGGCCTCCTTATAAATGTCCAATTCCTTCTTAAAATATCTGGCCGAATTAATGCTCGCTCCTCCAAGGAGCAGAGTATCATCGACAAATTGGGCATGGTTTATGTCTTTAACATTGAGTACCATTCTGAGGCCTGGCAGAGTTTGGTCTTGTTGACAAAATTCTAACTAGAAACTAAGCATTAAGGCTTGGATAGCATAGAGGAGAGGGGACAGTGGGCAACCTTGTCTTAATCCCCTAGAAGCATTAAAAAATTCAGTAGAACGGTCATTAACCAGCGGTGCAATCCAAGGAGAGGCAATGCAGGCTTTCACCCAATTTATGAAGGTTATTGAGAATCCCATTTTTGTCATAACTGTGAACAAAAAGTCATGCCTCACCCTGTCAAAGGCATTTGCCAAATCGAGTTTTATTACCATTCCTTTTTCTTTTCTTTGGTTGCTTGAATGAACCGCCTCTTGAACCAGCACAATATTATCCAGTATCTTTCTCCCTTTGATGAAGCCTCCTTGATTCTCCAGTATGATGTCTGGCAGAATATTCTTGAGTCGAATGGATATTATTTTGGTAATAAGTTTATAGCTAGTATTACACAACGAAATGGGATGGAATCTACTAAAATCTGAAGCTCCTTTCTCTTTTGATAGCAATGCAAGGAAGGCTGAATTGGTACTGCCTCCTATCTTTGAGCAAGATTGGGACTTCCTAACCATTCTCAGAAGGTCTTTATTGATAGTTGACCAGCAAGACTGAAGGAACCTAGCAGTGAACCCATCAGGCCCTGGCGCCTTATCCAGTTCCATGCTATCCAAAGCTTTCTTATGCTCATCCATGCAGATCGGTGCAGTCAGCATAGTATTGACAGAGACTTGTACACAGGAGGGGATTAGATTATACGGATAGGAATGAGGATCTATAGGAGGGTCAGTAGGCGCTGATTAGAGTTGTTTGAAAAAGGTGAAGGCTACTCTCTTGATGCCTTCAAAATCTTTAACTGCTGCATCTTGTGAGCGGATTTCTGATATATTTTTGAATTGCTTGCGAGCTTCGGCTTGCTTATGGAAGAAACTAGTGTTTTTGTCGCCGACCTGTAACCATAAGTTTCTGGATTTTTGTCTCCAATACTCCTCTTCATCCCTACTAGCTTTATGGAGGGCTTTTTGCAACTCAACTTCTTTTTGGAGTAGACTTTGGGTGACAGCAGAATCCTCCATTGATGATTGGAGGGCAGCAAGGTTTTCTAAAGACTCTTTTCTCTTGGCAGCTGTAGTTTTCAGAGATTTAGCCCACTCCTTGAGCCTTCTCTTAAGAGCCCACAACTTTTCTTCCCACACAAAGAAAGGGGAGCCCTGGATTTGCCGGTTCCAAACTTCAGAAACCACCTCATGGAAACCCTCTTGCTGAATCCACAAAGGGCTAAATCTAAATGGAATGGGGCCAAGAAAACCATCCATGGAAAGCTCGGGACTGATGGGTTTATGATCGGAGGTGCAGTTAGGAATAATTTTGGATGAGGCCATTAACCCACTGGTAAGGAAGGAGGCTTGGATGAGGAATCTGTCCAAACGAGCAACTATATGGCTAGGACCTAATCTTTTGTTAGACCAAGTGTATTTTCCAGCTGAAGATTTGATATCCTCTAGATCCCAGCCAATCATTATATCTTCTACCCATTCTCTAGCTGGGTCCCTTACAGGAGAACCACATTTTTTCTCTTCAGCGGCTAGAGTAACGTTCAAATCCCCTGCAATAATGATGTTTTCTGGATTGTGCAATAATAGAAAAGACTGAAGTGAGTCCCAACAAATTTTTTTCTCCATTGGAGAGATCGAAGCATAAAGGTTGAACATACTTACTTGTTGACGAGAGTCTTTGTGGAGGAGCTAAGTGAAGATCCAGTGTTGGTAACTTTCTTCTTGAATCAAGTCATATTTGGTGATGTCCCAGAAGGAGGCAATCCCACCAGAGGTGCCTCTAGCACTGACAGCTCTACCAGGGCCTTTGCACCAGAAAGTTTTGCTGGAGTGGAGAAGGAGAGTGTCCTCCAGCTTTGTCTCCTGGATGAGAAGGATTTCAGGCGAATTCAACCTCACGATGTCTTTCAAGGCATCTTCTTTCAACTTGCTACCTAATCCTCTGCAGTTCCAGGAGACGTATTTCATTATTTACTAGGTTAGGAAGGAGTGGCTCCTTTTGGAGCCCTGTTGTGCTTGCGCCCGGATCTGGTGTTCATCATTCCTTTGAGAGTTTTCTGGGAGCCTTGAAGTACATCCATATAAGTTTTCTCCTCTCTTTGTTTCTTCTTGGATTTCCGGCCCCTGGTCGATTTGATAGGAGCTATTTGTGAGTTTTCTGATTCGGAGTCTCTTTCTTCTGATTCTTCCCCTGAGTCGGATGCAAGACTAATGTGCTCGTTGTTGCCTGTGTTTCCCCCTTGATCTACCTCTGTTAGGGTTACATTTGTTTCTTCTTCATTTTCTTTCCCTTTCTTCGATTGATCTTCAGTTTCTTCATTGTTCTCTGAGTCGTCCACCTTTTCCCTTGAGGAGGGGCCTTCATTTGGAACTGGTTTGGTCTTGTCTTTTGACTGGAGATTCCCCCTTGGTCCTGATTTCTTCTGCTCATTTGGCTTTGAGACTACCTTACCCTTTTTTATTTCTTTCCATCCATCTTCTTCCACTTTGTCCCCTGATGGTGCTTTGGGGTAGTTTCATTGAAAGTCACCGTGCTCATGGCAGATTCTGCACTTAAAAGGCAGTTGCTCATAGTCCAGCTTCTAGAAGTGGTGCCAATCTCCAACTGTAAGTTTAATGGCTTCCGGCAGACCATCTTCCAAGTCAACTTCCACGCATATTTTGGCACAGGTGTATTGGCCCTTATTATCAGCTTTGTCGATGAATCTGCCCAGTCCGTTTCCTATCTTTTGCAGAGATTGGAAGCTCCAGCAGTGAATTGGTAGGTTGGGTAGCCGGACCCAAACAGGGACCTCCTTTGGGACATCGACTGAAGGGTCGAAATCGGGGGTCCATTTGTTCAGAAAGAGACCTTGGTTTCCCATGAAATATGGACCATTTCTGAACACCAGATCTCGGTCTTCCTTGGTAGTGAATTCGAAGATGAAAAAACCTCTTCCGACCGGATAGAAGATCACGTTATTGGGCAGCAGGGGCCTCCAATTTCGTTGAACCCATTCATCCGTCGATTTTGCAATTGGCCAACGACCCATAAATTGCCCCACTAACCCTTTGTCAGCCAAGGCAAGGGCGATTTTGATCGTTTGATCTTCCGGCAAAACAATTTTTGGGATTTCATCAAGCTTTTTAATGAACTTCGGAACTTCGGGTTGTGGGCGTTTTTTCCCCTTCTGCGAAAGCAGGCTATGGAAGGCCTCTGCTGTTGATAATGGAGGGGTGGGATAGGGCTCTGCACCCCCTGGTGCACCCATGGTGATGGGCAGTCCCGGCAGCGATCTGACCTAGACGGGAGCTCGCAAAGGAGCAGAGTGTGCACAAATTCAGCAAGCGAAAACGTCTTTTATCTTTAATGTTATGGTTTGGATGGATTGCATAGTTATTAGTAAGGAATTTCCCAATTAAATATGGGCTAATTTCCAAGGGAAAAACGCAAGGAAGTAGGAGTTGGGCAGGGAGCAGATTTGGCTAAGTATTGGTTTGCGCTGGTTTGTGAAGTAGTGAGATAGCTTGTACTTTTGCTGAGGATTTTCAGATTGAAAAAGAATTTTATTTTCTTCTTAGATCTTCTAGTTAATGCAATATACAGATAGAAAGGGTTTTTGGTTGTGGCTTTCCCCAAAAAATCATTGTGTTATGTGTTATTGAAATTCTTCCCTTTTCTGCTTCGTGATTTCATCGATCAATTTTTATTTCCGCTAATGAGTAGAGTAGATTCAAGTTAATTGTTTTAGCATATCACAATATGAAGTTTGAATCTACAATAAAAATCTACAATTACTTGTGGCCCAAATTACGAGATGGAATCAATTCTCATTTTTCTTGTGCCTTGCCATAAAATTTTATGTAGAAGGCTACTTATTTGGTTAATGATACCTTTTGGTGCTAATAATCTTAGGACCAAGTATATTGGGAGGGTGAATAACGTTAATTTAATTAAAATTATTTTACTAGCCACATTTAACCACTAAGCCCTGATGACTGAATTCGCTTTCTAAGTTTTTGTGATACAAAATCCCAATATTTTGCATTAGAGGCCCCTAGCAAGACTGGAAGTCCTAAATATTTAAATGATCTCCATCCTTTTACCACAAGAAACTCAAGAATTCTTGACAATTTGGTCAAAGTTGATTTTATGCAGTTTCACCCATATAATTGCCTTTTCATTTTGTTGACCATTCCTCCTGACAATGACATATAGATGTCTAATATAATTTTGAATTGATAAGTTATAATTGCAGAAGCTCCCTCAAGCAACAAGCTATCATCTTTAGACTATGAGTGGTTTAGTCCCTTGACCTTTCTAGTGATACCTAGACCTCTAAATATTTGTTAACTATTTATGTTCGACTATTTGTTTGTAGATAATACATTCAATTGACAACTAGTGTTGGTCTCCTTATCTTCCATAACTCTTTAAAAAAAAATTGTATGAATTTGTATCTGTGTTGCCTATTATTACTTCAAAAGATCCATGAAACCTATGAATTTACTTCACGAACACTTATATCACTTGGCTTGCAATATATGCACATTGAATTCCACAAAAATTTTCATATTTTATGTTTTTATCCACAACCATAAAATGAGAACCTTACCTTTGGATTTTGGTAAACCTATAATGAAATCCATTGATATCTCTTCCCATCTTTAATTAGGTATGTGCAAAGGTTGAAGTAACCATGGAGCCTTGATTGTATCTCCTTCATATCTTCAAAACACCTAACATTTTGTTACAAATTCTTGAATGTCTCTCTTTGTTTCTTCCCCCAATTTTTTTTTTTGATAATTTGATATGTTTTAAGGAGCTCTAAATGTCTCGCTATCAAATAGTTATGAGACTGCCCTAAAATTTATTGTTTTAGATTTGATCGAGGACATAAAAATATTCTGCCCTTGTACCAAAGGATAACTCTCTTCCACTCCTAATGTTCCATAGAGATATTTCTTTCTTTTAGATATTAGACTGTCTATCAAGTACTATTATCTTCTTGTCATTCATGGTGTGCTTCTTCCATCCACATATGAATAGAATATGTAATGCAATATAAACTAGAGGCCTCTTCTATTCTAGAAAGGCATTTTCTACTGCATTGTCCTAACATTTTTTTGTATATTATTTCAAAATCAAACCCTTGCATTGTTTCTAACTACTTTTTTTGTTCTTTCAATGACAATATTTGCTTCAAAAATCATTTTTGGTTTTCATTGGCTATCTTGAGTATCAAATGCATGTAAAATTCCTACCATTTCTCTCTCATATGTATATTTCACCAAGTCTTTTGCCTTTAATTTTCTACTTTCAAAATCCAATGGTCTCCCTTCTTGCATTAATACTACTTCAATTCATTTTCCCGATGCATCACATTAAACTAGGAACATTTTGCCAATATTGGTGTATAATACATAGCATGCTTCAAGTGTGAGAATGCCTAGGTAGCCTATTAAATATATACAAATGAATTTATCTTCAAGAGATATGTGAGTGGGCTTGCAATGCATGCATCATTATTAAAAAATTCTTATTATATCACGTAAGAAAAAAAACTGTACAATTCTTGACGTTCATGGGAATGGGCCACTTTGTTAGATGGAATCTTCTAAGAATTGAACTTGATCCCTTCTCGTGAAACAAATGCCCTAAGTACTCATTGTTTCTCAAAAGTGTGTTTGGACCTTTTTACATAAAATTTATTGTTCTAAAAAAATTATAGGAATTCATCTACATGTTTAATGTGTTCCATGATTTTATATAGATAATTAATCATCAAATACAACGAACAAAAACTTTATAAAATGGGGTTAAAATTAATTATTTGTAAGGATTTGAAAAGTAGAAGGAGCATTACTCAACCCAAAAGGCATGGTGAAGAACTCATAATTCCCTCCATGTGTTCTAAAATATCTTTTTGAAAAGTAGAAAGAGAATTAGTTAACCGAAAAGGCATGCCAAATAACTCATAATGCCCTTCTAGGTGTTTAAAAAGTTGTTTTGGGAATGTATTTTTATATTAATTCCATCTGGTGGTATCCTAATTTAATATCTAGCTTTTTGAAATAACCCAAACCATGAAGCTTATCTAATATATCATCAATATTTGGAATAGGGAATTTATATATGATGGTGATTTATTTAGAAATTTATAATTAGGATGCATCCTCCAAGGATTATTTTTTCTTCTTACCATCACTACTACCATTGAAAACAAATCCTTAGTTGAATAAAACATGCGTCCAATTTGTATTGTACCATTTTTATTAATCTCCCTCTTTTGATGTAGATATTTGTAAGGCTGTTTATTAGGAGTACTTCATTGTATGAGTTCAATTTGGTTTTCATCATCTCTAAATGGAAGGATCCCTTTAGGAATTTCTTTGAAGACCCTATGGTACTTTTTCAAGGTTCCTTTTGATTCCTATAAAATGTTTTCATCTTCCTACTTCACTACCATATAATAAAACTTAACCATAGTCCCACTATTGCCCTTTTTAGGAGCTTTTTCAATCTATGAGTGTGAATGATCTAAGAAGGTGCATAATTTGAGCCTTTAAGTTCATATTGAAGTCCTTCCAATTCAAATGTCATGAATAATTCATTATAGTTTGTAGAAACCATATCCAATGTTCTCAACCATGAACCACCAAAACAAAAACTACTTCTCCAATAGAAATGATATACATTGAGCTTGAAAAGTTATATTCTCCCATGCTAACTTTGACATTACGAATGTTTCCTCCATAATAACCCTCATTATCTGGAAATATATGAAATTTATCATTGGATGCAAAAAATAGTTGAGTCACTTCACTAATATTTTATCAATGAAGTTATGATACTACCTTAATCAATAAGTACTATGACCTTTTGTTTCATAATATATCTTGCAATATTAAGGGTTTGAGGTGCTAACAAACTTGCTATTGTATGAATAGATAATCACGCTTGTTTGGATATATGTTGTGTAAAATTTGTATATCTTTTCCATGCTCTTTTAAGTTCACAAGTTCTTTCTCACCCAATTGTGTGGATGGATCCTCTTCCTCCTCGTCATTGTTTTCCAAGGTGAACAATTTTGTTTAAATCTTGATTTTTATGCCCTTTCGACCATTTTCTATTACAACCAAAGAATAGTTCTTTTCTTCTTATTTCATCCATTTCCTTTAGTGATATTTGACTAGGTTGAAGCAAGGTTGCCTATGAGGCAAAAATTGATTTCTAGCTCCTACATATGTTTAAGCGGTATACTTATGTGAATCCTTATTCTTGGCTTGAATATAATGAACTTATTCCATAGCTTCCATAACATTTTTAGGATGTTTTATGGAAATATCATGTTTAATGTCTTCCATCCATGTAAGCTTCTGACACATGTTCCTTTCTTATGTTATCCACCCTTATGGCCAATACCTACAATTCTAAATTATAATATTCCATAACACCCAAGTGCTTGATTTTTGTCATCCAACTAAAGTACCTTGTTGCCATATTTTTCCATATTATGCTTCTAAGTCTCTTGTAAATAATCCCCAAGTATAATGATAATTTTGAGGCTTTATTTTAACTATCAATTGATACCATTGATACCATTTTATATCAAAGCACAAAGTTGCTAAGTAAATCCTTTGATTATCATTCAAAATATTATGCAAGTCAAAGTATAGCTCTATTTGGTTCACCCACATAAAGGCACTCGTTCCATCAAAATTCCTTAATTCAACCTTGGGAAAGTGGATATCCTCAGGAATTAATCCACAAGCTCCATTATTAAAGTCAACTCTACCTGGCATATGCTTATTAATATAAGGTTGCTCAATATGGATGCTACCTTTATTTTCATGAGTCCTTTCAATCACGTCATTTCTTTTAGATAACCTCTCATTTAGGGTCATTATGACTATGGCTTTTAGGGAAATTTGTAATTTTTCCATCTTCCTTTCCATAATGTTTTCTATTTTTATTTGCAAATCCATCAAATCAACATGTTTCAATATCTCATCATCTAATTCCTTAACTTGAATCCACAATTTGGATACTTGATTCTATGTTTCTTCACTTTCTTCATAAGTCATTGATGAGCTCTTTAGAGGTTTAACAAGTGTAGAATTTTTAGATGACCTCTTTCCATGTGAGTCTAATGATATTTACCAAACTTTTCTCCATTTTCAATCTACAACACTTTTTGAACGCATAAAACAAAACTTGTAGTAAAAAATTATGCAAGTTTCAAGTGAATATACCTTAAAAACCTTAATTTGTTGGACAACCTTCCATCGATTGTAATTCTAAAATTCATCCACCTACGAGTCTAAAATTTTGGCTCATAGTAGTATGACATGTCGTCTCTGCAATAAAATAGGTTTGAGAAAATCATAATATGTCAATAAAAGGTTATGATAACTTTCCTAAAACTTGTTGATTTTGGCCTTTTCAATATAGCAATCTTGTATTGTCTACCACACATCCAATTTTCTAGATCTACTTGTGAAATTTGGTCCTGAAACATTATGATATGTCTTCCAATGGAAATGATAGCACTAAATTTGGACTTTGCGAGCTTTAGATATGTTTGTTTTACCAAGAACACATCTTTGAGACTAGTTACAATACTAGGAAAAAGCCCTATTTCCACATCACGTATTTCTAAAATTATAATGAAATATGAGAACTTAAAGTTTTTAACACATGTACTTCATCATGACTCTCCATGCTTCTAATTTTTTTTCTTATCTAAAACTTCCCAAGAAAAATATTATAGCAATAATACCAAGCTTGCCAATTTAAAGTGTCGAAATTCAAGGGTTGTATGCTTCGAAGCTAAATGTTATGGACCAAATTCCTCAAATAACATAAGGATAGAAAGAAGAAGTAACCTCGTGCCTTGAAAATGATAAAGAACCAACAAACAAGAAGCCCTTTGAAAGGGTCATCTTCCTTTACAATATATCAATACACAAGACAAAGATGCCTATGCAATAAATCCCTTTTATTACAAATAAAAGGTAAAGTGAATATGGTGAAAATGATCAACCTTAGAAATCACTCTTCAACATATGCACAATGGGAACAGTAATGAACTATCTAAGATAAACTATTTTATCACCAAAACTGGGTGTAGAATGAGATCCTTCTTTTTTACAACACAACTAAAGCCAATAACTTGACATGGGTATGATAGTTTACAATGACATCAATATTGATGAATGTGGAAATATTGTATACTAGCACAATTGCCTAACTAACCATTAGTGAATGTCAATTGGTATTGGTTGCTTACTACTTAAGTGCATGTTCTTTCTTGAAAGCTCAAATCACACCCACAATTATGTGATACAAACTCAATTTTTGTGTTTTGTTTCTATAACTTGTATATTAACTAATCACATCCCCGAGTTTATTGTCTTCTAAATTATCCACAAATTTCTTGGTTTCCAATTTGATGGCCTGCTCTACTCTGTTATGGGTTTGGGAGAGAAAATCTTTTACATTATCTAATATAATGGTTTGTAAAACTATGAAGGGAGGTAAAATAAGATTGTGAATGGCATTGGCATGTTTCTCATACTCATGGGTTAAGCATATGCTTAGGTTATCCATTAAATACATGATTTTAATGCCAATTTCCTAAGTCAATTTTTGGTTGAGGTTATGATAATGCCTAGTTTTATCACATGAATGTATTTAAACTAATTTAGAAAAGGTTCTTCAAGTCAATAGAGATTGAATAGATCATCACGCTATGAATATATTTATACAAGTATGACAAGTTATAGTTATTTCCATCATTATATTTTATATCCCATAATTGTATTTTGTTTTCAATGGCATCCAACTTGAATCTATACACTATGTTGTAAGGTGGAGATCATAGAGTAGCGAATTGCAAGACTAAGAGTAGGCCTTGTACAACTTTGCTAAATGCATGGAAAAGTTGTAAGTTTGAAGGATATGGTTGTGATGTGTTATGAAGATGGAGATGGCTTTGTTCATTACACCGAGGATTTATAAAATTCAACATCATAAAATTTTGTATTTTCACATGTAAAAATAATTTAAAAACAATATTAAAAAAATCAAAATCAACTCAAAATCGAATACTTAATTCATTTTTTAAGTTTTTTGAATTGAAGAAAAAAACACAACATTTTCAAAACCAAATTTTAGATCCTCTTGCAGTTCTGGCTCCCACTTAGCTTTAGGTATCACTTGTGACTTATTATTACTTAAAAATTGCTCACATAGGTGATCATTGGAAAACATCATTTATTGTAATATCCCAAACAACAAAATAATCAACTGATTTGGCAAATCTAGGTGTTCTAGTTAAAAGTAATTGCAATCAAACACTGAACAAAATGGGATCTAGAAATGCAACCTTTATTTATATTAATAATCGAAGAAAATGGTACATGCCCATACAATAAATTTCAAGCCCCTACAATGGCATGCATCACTGCTTATCAAAAGAGAAGACAAATGCACTGAAGCACAATCGTGGATCCTTGATGGATCCACCAAAGAAAATAACACCCATGGGGTTTTCGTCCCTGGGATCAAGCTAGAACTGGCCACCCCAAGTTCTCAAGAAAAACACAACAAGATAGAGAAACTTGAATGATCCAAATGCTTAGCTTCTATCCCCTTTTATAGGCTTGATGGCCTCTCTAAAGACCCTATTTTATTATTTTCCCTCGAAAACCGAAGGCAAATACCATGGGCTAATACCATGGTAAATATCATGGATAGATTTCGTCCATATTGACCATATTGAGAAAGGAAGTATTACATTTATTCAACAAGATAAAGGTTCCCTAAGGAAAATTAATCATCAACCCATAAGCAGTGGATTCAACTTTACAACTTGGGTTTTGGTCAGCTCATATATCATCACCCTTTAGGTTTTGTGTGATTCACATGATTGTCCCTTTAGTAATTATTTGGATCCATAGAAAGCAACTTTTCGTTAAGAAGTAGTGTGGAAAACCACAAAGATTTTGTTATATGCTAAGTACAAAGTTCGAACAACTTGCCTCTGAACTCCCACATAGTTGGGGAGGAGTACTTGAAGCCCCTAATGGACTCCTCATGCTCCCTTCGTCAACACTCATTTTCCATGAACCGGGCCCTTGAAGACCTCATAAATTCTTATAGATACTAGTCTTGGGAGCCATTTCAGCAGGAAAATAATTGCATGGTTATGTTGCCAAAATCTAGTTGCAATTCATCTTGTTTCCAAGGTTGGTTGCACGTACCTAGCAAACTTGTGAGATTTCATGATTGAAGCCACATATCAACTTCTTGAGAAGGGAGAAAACTTACAAAAGGAAAAGTGAAGACCTCCATTGGAGGGTTGAAGAGAGCTACTCTAGCTCTACACCTTCCTTTATGTTTCACTCAACAAGCCATTGTTATCTTGATTCACACTCAATACAAGAGACTTTGTTGCTTCTAATTTTCATGTTGTGTTCATTTCTGGTTTGTTTTGCTCATTTGCTATTCACTCATGTGGCTACAATAGTTTATTCATTTTCTTGTAATTGTTTCTAACCAATAATATAACTCTACCCCTATTGAAACAAATTGCGTAACAAATAAGATTTTGCTCTATCCTTCCAACAAATTTCACCACAAATGGTTCACTGGTTACAAAGAACTAAGGAACTATAACCTTTCGATTGAATCTTAACATACACCTAACATTTCATCATCCAAATATGTTAAATCTTAACCCCACACATCCTCACTAGTGTGAACATATGTCATAAATGTTGAGGTGGAAGAGCATCTGTCTCATGGGTAGAGGTGGAAGAAATGGGAGTGGTCGCTCTGCCTCATTCAGTCCGTGTCCATGACTAATTACACAACAGATTGTAGTCATGATCCCACAGAAAAAAAGAAATTCAATGACCATCTGTCGTATACGTTCAGATGGAAGAAATGGGAAGGGTGGCTCTGCCTCATTCAATCCATGTCCATGAGTGATTACACACAATAGTCACGATTCAATTGAAAGGACATTCAACCAGAGACGGATGATTCAATTGAAAAGGATATTCAAAAAGAGGCGAGATTAAGAGACATTCAACGACAGAGGAGATAACGATGGAACAGTTTCGGTCAGGTTCGTCTTGGGATCAGTTGGGTGATAGAAGACAATAGGTGGCAAATCAGATAAGAGGCATCTAGCACACATGCACTGGAGCAATTTCTGTCTATGGGAAGAGGACAGCCAGCACAACCGAGCTCTGAGAGGATACCAAGATTTTTGATACGCTGTTTCATGTTGGCACTGGCACTGACACACACCATTTTGCCAGGCACCATAATCACAGTTATCTCCAGCCGTAGTCCCCCTTTGTCCATTACATATTTGGTATCTGTTTCATTCACTCCGGTCCTATCCACCCATGTGGGTCAACATCAGGTCGCCCAATGTGGATTGAGATCTGATTGTCACACCTGGTGCATACAGTTTGATATATATATATATATATACGCTGAAGGGCAGAAGAGAGGAAGAAGTGAAGATGGAGAGGTTGAAGAAACTAGTGTACAATCGATGGATGGTTCTGGTTGCAGCAATGTGGGTGCAGTCATGTGCAGGTATTGGGTATGTGTTTGGAAGTCTGTCACCAGTCATAAAAACTGCCCTTCGGTATAATCAGAAGCAAGTAAATGCATTAGGTGTTGCCAAGGATCTTGGTGACAGTGTTGGCCTCTTTGCTGGATTGCTCTGTGAAGTGCTGCCAACCTGGGGGATGCTTCTAATGGGAGCACTGCAAAACCTCCTTGGCTATGGTTGGCTGTGGCTTATTGTTATCCACAGATTTCCATCCCCGCGATTTTGGATGGTAATTCAATTTTTTCAATTGGTTTGACCCACAAGGATTTCAACATTGAATTTGATGATTTACATCATATTTTATACATAATATTTTATAACAAGGCCAGGCCAGACCATCGCCAATTTAATTGAAACAAGTAACATAACACGTTTTTTCTGTTTGTCTGATTTTATGTAGCAGCTCATTATTGGATCATGTTCATGTGATGTAGATTTGTGTATTGATCTTTGTTGGAACTAATGGAGAGACGTACTTCAATACTGCCGCTCTGGTTTCCTGTGTGCGCACCTTCCCCAGAAGCAGGGGACCTATTGTTGGGATTCTCAAAGGATTCACAGGTCTGAGTGGTGCCATTTTCACTCAGATATATGCCACCATCTATGCTCCTGATCAAGCGGCCTTCATCTTTATGGTGGCTGTTGGTCCTTTTATGGTGGCAGTTGCCATGATGTTTATACTCAGGCCTCTTGCTGCAGGAAGAAGAGATCAAATCAATCCAGCAAGTGATACTGACAATTTCAATTTCATTTATGGGGTTTGTTTATTACTGGCAGCATATCTGATGGTTGTTATGCTCCTCCAAGACCTCATCCATGTTAATCGTACACTAACTTCAATATTCACTCTTGGATTGCTCATCATTCTCCTTCTCCCTTTTGCCTTACCAGTCATCTCCACCTTTTTCCCATGGTGGAGGACCAGGGCCCTCAGTATTAACAAGGATGGCACTCATCAATTGCAAGCTGGACTCTTGGAGGATCCTCTAGGGCAGCTGCCAGCGAAGGTACGCTATACAGATTATCAGTATATCGAGAGGCAAGATAGCGTTGATGTACTGGTGCAGGACCAAAAAACCCAAGGGTTGGATCTGCTGAATGAGTATGAGAGGCAGAGACTTTATAATCAACTGGAGTCCCGTTGGTTTCATGCTGCTGCTGGAGGAGCTGTAAGCATAAAGAGGATTAGGAGAGCCCCACGGAGAGGAGAGGATTTTACTTTGATGCAGGCATTGATGAAAGCTGATTTTTGGCTTCTGTTCTTTGCACTTAGCTGTGGAGGTGGTTCAGGATTGACCATCATTGATAATTTGGGACAGATGAGTGAGTCCTTGGGCTATTCCAATTCTCATATATTTGTATCCATGATCAGTATCTGGAACTTCCTTGGGCGTATTGGTGGTGGATTTTTGTCGGAAATTGTGGCAAGGTAAGTAACCAAATTTTCAACATTATTTTATTAAATTTTATAACTAGCCCAGACATATAAATTAAATACCTGATAAAAACCATATTAATACTAAATAGATTTTATGATAATGGCATTGTATGCAGGGACTATGCATACCCTAGACCTGTTACAATGGCTGCAGCCCAGGTCATTATGGCAATTGGACAGCTCGTTTTTGCAACATCTTGGCCTGGATGTTTATATGGGGGAACTTTACTGGTGGGGTTAGGGTATGGCGCGCTCTGGTCCATTGTTCCAGCAACTGCTTCTGAACTCTTTGGCTTGAAACACTTCGGCTCTTTATACAATTTTATCACCGTGGCCAATCCCACAGGATCTTCAATTTTCTCAGGTCTTATTGCTGGTTCTATCTACGATTGGGAAGCAGAGAAACAGCAATTGTCTCGGTACCCTTCGCACAGTTTAATGGCTAAAGGAGCTTACAATCACTCCCCCAAATGCGAGGGTGCAGAGTGTTTTTTTCTCACTTATTTGCTCATGGTTGGCGTCTGTATTATTGGGGTAATTTTGAGTCTGGTTCTTAGTTATCGGACCAAAATTGTTTACAGTACTATGTATGGTTCAGACCATGGTACTTAGTTATCAGACCAAAATTGTTTACAGTACTTTGTTTGGTTCAGACCATCATGAGTCGGACGAGCACATCCGAAAAAGTGAGCATGGCCGGATAATTGCTTGTTGCAGTGACTCCACGTCTAGATTTTCCAGAAGTGGGTAATGTTTTCTATTCTGAATGAGGGCTTGTTGCCGGACGGAGAAATATCCAGTACCTGTGTTCATTATTTTTCTGTAAAAGACGGGCTGAATTTCTCGATGTCCATTGTGATGTCAAACTTTCGATGTCAAACTTTATCTTAGTAATTCATGTATTCTATTGTATGGTACAGTGATGTGTGGTTCGACGGTAAGTCACATGGGCGGGGAGACCAAAGTTCAAATCTCATAAATAGGGCAGGGAGACCAAAGTTCAAATCTCATTGAGTACAATGACCTGCTGTGGTGGCTGCTAGAGGGGCCGATTCCCCTTTCCCATGAGTCTGCTCTTCCTAAAATCATAGGAACTTAGTATACCCAACTTGCAGGTGGTTGGTTATGCTTATGCTCTTGGTGTTATAGTGGCAGCTACGAGATTTGATCCTGGGTCGGTTATGTTCTTGGTATTATAGTATGGTATTATAGTAGCAGTTATGAGGTTTGATCTGGGTCTCCCTTAGATTAGGCTTGACAATTACCAATTCACCATATGGTTAAAAAAAATTCATATATTTTATTGTATGGAACTGAATACAATTGGAATACAACAAAATACAACGCGTTCTTGATATTTTAGCATGTAATTTAGCAAGTGTTACTAGAAAATCTTGCAAACCAATTACAGTGAATGGATTGCATTTTTTATTATGAAATGTAAATTGAATTATACAATTTCATGTTTATTTCTAAACAGCGAACTGAGACATTAGGGAAACTTTTGCATAATGGTGTGCTTAATTTGTTATTTATTTAAGTGAAATTTTATGGTTGAGGTTTATTATTTTTAATAATTTGTTTAGAAGTGTGATGGTGTAGTGGTGTAAATGTTTGTAAATGTTTAACATTTATATGTCGATTTAAGTAATAAAAAGTTAAAAGTAATATAATCTCTAGTATAGGGGAGATAGATATACTAGAGGAGATAGTAGTGTTTGGTAAATGAGTGTGAACGGTGAAATGTTGGTTTAATTAATAACAAAAAATTAAAAGTAATAAAAATAATAAAGTTCAATCTATTACATTGTAATTTTATTTTGGACAGCAGTTTAGTCCGTCCAACTCAAATTAGAAATTTTGCTCTGAGAAAAATTGCATAAATATTTATAATTTACATTGGTTAATGTTAAATTAATAGTGGTGGATAGGCAAATCTTCCTATATGCTTGTTTTGGCAGGAATTAATAAATTGAGATATGAAGTGAATAAGTAAATGAACTTGCTTAAATTTTGGTGGGTAGTAACTATTATTATTATTATATAAATCTGATTCCTATCTATTTTTTTATGCAAATACTTGTTTAAATTATGGTGGGAACTAACTAATGGCAAATATGTTATTTACCTTAGTATGAACTATTTTCAAAGATTTTAGTTTTGGATGGTTTTCCTGCAAAGGTTCAGCATAAAAAATCCCTTCACAAATATCTAAAAATCATACATGAAAATTGCAACCATATCCATAAATTATGGCATAAAATATATGTAAGGAAGTTATCTAGGCGGCATTATATTGTGCAAACACTGCAATAAGACCTTCAAGTTATGGCCCAATTGATTTTTTTTTAATAATATTGAAAAATAATATTGATTTTTCAAAGTTAAACATTATAATTTGTATTGGTTAATCATAAACTACTAGTGATCAACAAAGAGATTGAGTGTTGCATTGACAAAGACTAATAATCATTCAACATATTTAAATTTAATTAATAACCACATAACAACTTAACACGTACAATAAACATACAAAATAGCAAGATTCTTAACCACGGGTATTCACCCCCACTTTACCACAATATTATTAACTTGTAAATAGGTTTAATGTAGTGTAAAATGTATGTAAAAGGTAAGGCACAAAGCTACCAATTTGATCAAAAGAAATTGGTATGTCTATAATGTAAAGTTAACATACTATTATTTCTTTAACGGATTATTTCTTTATATATTATTATTGGTATAATAATCAATAATATTGATTATTATTATTCCAATATATTATAATAATAATCATCTCCATTATAAGTATTTTTTTTGTCAATTCAAGTTATTTCTATTATATCAAAAAGTCAATTGTTGGCCTCATTGTTTGTATATTTATTGGTCAATATTTGCATGCCAAATACAAAGCAAACTCGAAAATGACAAAGACTTACATAAGTTGACAGGCAAATGGAGCCAAAACACCCATAATACCAAGATACAACCAAATAATATCAAGTATCATAAAAAATTACCGGAATAGGGTTATCAGGGTTGGAACCAAGAGATGGCAAGGGTTTGAATTCACATTGTACATGTCCTTCCATGTGTGTCAATCGTGTCTCTAGACAATCCAACTACTCTTGGATGCACTGCTTCCCTCTCCAAAGGCTTACCATCCTACCGTGCATCTCCCACATGGTTCGTTGAATATGATTCATCAAGTCCATAATATCATTATGGTCATCCTTCATAGCTTGATTGAACTGGTCCAAGTTATTGTTAATCTACAAGATGAACCTACCATACTCACTCGCTATAAAACCATCTTTGACAGATGGAAAGGGGAGAGAAGGCAAAGGGTCAACAATCTCCCCCTTACGTTGCTCACATTGTTGTCGACCACCCTGCAAGCCCCATCCCTTTATAGCACAGTGCACCCATCCTCTCTGCAGATGCATGACTAACTCTTGGTTTTGAATTTGTTGTAATTGACTGAGCCCGGACATCCACATCACTTCGAGCCAACCCCACTTTTGAGACAGACCACAACAAACCACCACAGACACCACCCCAATGTGACCCCAATTAGCTAGAGAAAAGTTGTTTCACCTCGCCACATTCTAACTTCCATAATATATATATTCTCTAAGCTTTCCGAAAGAGATAAAGAGCACATGAAGTGGATGGAACCTATACCTGAGCCTTCGACAACCCTTGCAGTCGCTAGCTAAATAATATTAACCCTTCCTTGAATATACTAAAGCCAAAAAACCCCTGAGACCAGGGCTCCTGTTGCACTCAAGCGCTTATGGAGGTGATTTTCATTCATTCAACAAGGTCCCAGGCATCTCCAATTTCCCAATGCAAAATAATAAAACAACCCATAGTTCCCCTTTCTAGCCAACCAGTCTAACTATATAAATTGATCACTAAATAAAAATATACACAAACAATTAGCTACTAGAAAGAAAACAACAAGGCAAGGAGACTTCAACTTGATATGAATGACCCACATCAGTTCCGAGAGCGTAGTCTCAGAGACAACAACAAATTTTAAGCCTCTCTTCTCCCCGGGAATTCCCTTACCACGCAACGCGGTGCCATAATTTCTCCTCTTCGCTCCTTGAAATATCTTTTGGTAGACGTCTTCTCTACCAGTTCCGCACAAGAAGCCTCTAACCACCCCTAGGTTGAGGCATAAATCTTCCCTTGCGCAGATCACCTCAAACCCTAACTCCCACATATGTAAATTGACATGTAATCCTCTGCCCCTTATGCTTAGTTTCCTCATCCCTCTTCACGCATGTAAGTGTCATGTCGACTTGTACAGGAAGTAGATGAGCATGGTAATCATCATGAACAACATTAATAACCACCCTCCAATGGATTGGGCTTTCACACCAACATGCATGTATCCCAGTTGGCACCTGATGCTTTACGTTAAGTCAAGGAGAAGCATAAGGTGGTGAGCCCTTGCCACATTCCATGATAACTGTTGATTTGTCATCCCCATCGAGATATCCCCATTATAAGTATTATTATATTATACCATACATATTATTGGTTACACAAAGTGACAATTCTTGATCATATGGATGGAGGGAGAGTGAGGGGGAGGGGGCGAGAGAGAGAGTGGTGGGGGGGG
>APFE031179029.1:49662-84414 GCA_000404065.3 Pinus taeda | reverse complement strand
GCTCCTCCACAATTGTCTGAGACTTCTTCTAGCACTACATGTTGAGAGGTAATTTACTCTCCCTTCAACCACCAAGTCTCTAACATTTGCCTTGCTCCTCAAGGCTTTACATGCATCTTGAACATCAAGAGCATAAAGGTTCTTAACTCATGAACCGATCTGTTTCACCTGTCTCGTGGTGATGTGTCTAAGGAAAACATTTCCCTTACTGAAGACAACATCATAGCCTTTGTCCTCTAACATTGCGACCAATACCAAGTTCTTATTCAGTCTAGGCACATATTTTACATCAGTCAAGGTGATAGGAGGTCCATGATCCCTGTGAAAAGCAACCATGCCCACTCTCAAAACACTATACTTTCTGTCGTCACCCATCTCTATGCACATCTTGAGGTCTTTCTCCTCCAAGGCACTGAATAACTTTTATCACCGGTCATGTGGAATGAGGCTCCACTATCAAGATACCAAACACAACCCATCATCGATGACACCATGCATGCGATGAGGGTAAATTCCATTTCGAACTGAGAGGCTAATGCCACACCTTCTGATCCTTCCAAGGATCCCTTCTTAGACTTCTTCGATGGGTAATTAGTCGCATAATGACCCATCTCGTGACAATTAAAGCATCTCATTTTAGACTTGTCACCGTTCTTCCCTCCATGAGAAGAATTCGATTTGGAATGGGACGCCTTCCCTTTCCTTGCCTTACTTGCTAAGGCCATATTTTCTTCATCATCATCATTGGATGAAGAACCATCTCATGCGCTCCTCTTGATCTCCTCCTGCATCAGATCCAACTGCAGTCCTTCCTAAACCGGCAGTTTCTCCCTTCCATTCATAGAGTCCTGGTAGCTATTCCAATTCTTTGGAAGGTCAAGGAGAGTGAGGCTCACCATATCATCATCGACAGTAGTTATTCCCAAACTGCCAAGCTCATCTCTGCATGTGGTGAGCTTGTTCAGATATGTGGAAATAATATTTTCCTTCTCCATCTTGATTCTTCGAAGCTTATCCTTGAGCACCAATATCCTCTGGTTGCTACTGTTCTGGTAGAGGTCCTTCAATGTCTTCCACATTGAAAATGGAGTATCATTCCCATGGAGACTTGAGACAATATAGTCTTGAACTCCCTCAAGGATGATTCATCTCGCTTTCACCACACACTTCTTCCACTCAGCCAACTCTTGTGCATTAGTTGAAGCTGGCTTTGGGATTTCTTGATCAATGAAATCCTTCAAGCCATTTTCTTCTAATACAACCTCCATGCGATCTTTCCATGCTATGGAATTAGAGCTACCTTCCAAGGCATACTCGAGTCTCAAGCCATAGAACACCAATGGCCAACCTTGAAGTATGATAAGAATTTGATTTGCACCTACAACCACGAACTTCAAAGTCCGAATTCTCTTCTCAGTACACTATTCATAGCTCCAATAAACTTGGCTCTGATACCATGTAGAAATTCTGCAAATTCTCTACAAATCTCACTCTGAAACCTATGTAGAAAATCCGACTGCAGGTTAACTCGATAATGCAATATAAATCAAATCAGAATACTATAACTTACTTCTACTATCAATTCACGGAAGCTTAAAGATCAAGCAAGATCGAGATGAACACATATAACCAGAAGAAGAATAATCAATGCACAATACACATGAAAATACTTTAGGGAAAGCCTCAACTAAAAACCCCACTATATGTATTATCATACAAGGTGGAAATACATAGGAATTATACAAAGCCTTAGCTCTCACAGCTAGCCTCATAGATGCTCATAGGAAATCCTAGCTTCTCTCAAGCCTTCCTCTCTACCCTCCAAGCTCCTATTTCCTTGCACTGTTCCTCTGGAATGATCTTCTCCATCCAAGTGGAAAACTGATCTCACACACGGATCTCACACCCTGTATGAATTGCGCAATCCTCAAGGAACCTTACCTTGACTACATGCATTAGTTTCCCTTATAGGAAAACACATGCCACTGATAGTACATTGTCCTTGAAATTTAGCTCAACTGGGTCTTTCTCAAAATAGACATGCATGAGTTTCTGTTGAGGGAATCTTCAGTTATCTGGAGTACATTGGTTGAGTGCATGCATGCATCAACTGACTGATAACTCGTAATTAGTTCCTCAAACATTTTGGAACTAATATAACTAAACTTAACTCAGTAAACTAAGTTAACTAATTACAGCTCAAATATAACTCAATCTTATCTCCTTAATTTAAGGCTTATCTCCTTAATTTAAGGGATAACTCTTGCATGACTACAGAAAGACTTCTAACTTGAATTTCTCCAACTAATTAAGTCAAAATAACTTAATTAATTATTTTCAAGTAGCTAGTAAGATTAAATTTGATTTTAATTCACAATTTAATTCAAGGACAAATTAAATTGGAATTTCTGGATTCTATTTTTATCATTTCTTGTTGCTATTTTCAACATGGAGCTCTTATAGAACTCACACCACTTTCCCATGTCCTTTTTCAGCTTCGTGGCGTTGTTCTTTGCTTGCAGCTTTGGCGGGTTGTCTTGGGCCACCCTGCCTTGGCTTTGCCCTTTATGCTGCGGTTTGGGGGCACCTTTTCCTTGCTTGGGATTTGTTATCACAAAACCTAACCCTGACAAGTTGCTGATCAGGTAGACCTTGAGTAATTGTTTCAAACCAACTTTTGGCTGAGGCTTAGCCTCCTCAACCTGAGAGGGCTCTCTCACTAGGTTAAAGATTTTGATAATGGATTAGATGGGTAACTCTATGAAAACAAATGAAGGAGTGTAAATGGTTGAAACACAGTCAATAAACATCCATCGGGCTATGGGGTCAAAAAATTCTTAGTATGACAACAATAT
The DNA here is from genome assembly GCA_000404065.3 of Pinus taeda. Classification (NCBI taxonomy): domain Eukaryota; kingdom Viridiplantae; phylum Streptophyta; class Pinopsida; order Pinales; family Pinaceae; genus Pinus; species Pinus taeda. The sequence goes on along the minus strand of APFE031179029.1, from coordinate 81,559 downwards.
TAGCTGAACATGGAAGTCAGGGCATCAATAGTTCAATATATCAGTTAACACATAGAAACAGGAAGGAAACACAGTCTACAAATGCATGAAAGAAGTTAGAGCATTGCCAATGATTTCTACGTATCATACATTCATACTACTGCGAATAAGGAAATGAGGACAAACATAAAACAAGGCACCATTGAACTCTTTCTAAATCCTGAGAAGTAAAGCCAAAGTTCGTATTCATAAAAACATAATCTTCTACAATGACACAATGTGAGTATTTTCTTTGAAAAAATTCCAACCATTGGTGCATTACAACTCTTTTCATATATAGAGTTTCTTTACAAGCTTGAATTCCTTCTTCCAGCAAGAGGGGAATTTGAATTTCTCTAGACCTGACACCTATCAAAATTTAAATAAACCACTAATTACAACTGACTGTAAACTAATAGTCTTAGAGACCTAGTTTGACTAGGAGTGTAACTCCTTATCTATGTTGGCAACAAACTTAGCTATGAAAACAAACTCATTCTTTGACATCTATTCCTCTTCATCTTTGGCTTGAGTGATGACTTTAAACTTCATGCTGGCCTTTGATTGCTTGTCCTTTATCTGTCCCTGGATACTAGGAAAACTGCCCCTATTATTTCTACTTTGGTCTCCAAAGTGGTTCCTCAAATTCTGCTAATCATCTTATCCTTTCCAAAGGTCCTGCTCATATATTCATGCTAAGACAAAACCCCTTAGATGCTAGTTGAAGCATGACAACTGTCTAAGCTACGAAATGATTGTTGTTTTCGTAGCGCAGAGTTTGGAGTTATCAGATGCTTCTCATTCTTTGAATTTTCCTTTGTTTAGTGTTCAAAACTTCTAAGGTGACCCCTTTGTATCTTCTGCAGCAACATTCTTTCATAATGGTTCCCCCCTTTCATTTCAAAATTGATTCAAAAAATAAAACTGGCAGCTTCAACAGTTTCGCAGCGCGCTACGAAACTGCCGTGTGATTCAAGAACACAGTTTTTTGTCATTTTTTGGGATTTTTCGATGGCTTATCCACATGTTATGAGACAAATAATCTGACATTATCTATCCAAAATGACCTTCAATCTTCAAAAAGTAAACTTCACATCAAAATTGTCCCAAAATTGCTTCACTTATTGTCTGCTTCATTTATGTTGAGGCTGTTCTTCTGGTTCATTCAGTTGAATATTCAAATCCTCGATCTGTCTTTTCATCATTTGGATTCCAGTTCTCAATTTTTCATTGACCCTTCTGATATATCTTGCCTCTTTTATTGTAGGGACCATCCAAGTGAAATATTGAGCATGACAGCTAACTACTTCAGGTATTGAAACTATTTTATCTTCCCACAGAGTCTCCATTCTGTTGAAATTGGCTTCCTTAACTGCATGTTTCCTTGCTTTTTTTCTAAGTTTGGAAATCTCAAGATTGGAAAGCTTCAATTTCTTTTTTACCTCTTCAAAACCACATTCTTCCTGTTGAATGATAACTGCCTTACCTCTGTCATCTTTGTGTAGTTTTGATGATGTTTCTAATGGAACTGCTAGTTCTTCATGTAATTTTGCTACCTCCCCTGTCTCACTTGCTTCTAGCTGTGCCTCTTGTATCCTTCTTAAATGCCTTGTCATAGGTCTTCTCGGCTTGAACACAAAATATGAGACCTGGTCATCAAATTGAAGCTTTTTGGAAGATTTAACTCTTTTGGTTTTGTTCTTGTTGGCTTCAAGTAGCTCTGCTTGGACCAGAGGAGTCTCTTCTATGTTGATGCCCTGGAGGAGATCGTTCAAACTTTCCTTTGAAGCTAGCCTTTCATCAGAAATCACAGTCTTCCCCTTCTCCTTGGCCAATTGAATTCTTGTTACTCTTCTTTGGATAGTTTTATCAACGGACTGCTCTTGTACCACCTCATTGATTTGAACCTTTTTCCTCTGTGACTGTTGAGGGGTGTCTTGGACTACTAGTGGTGTCATAGGCTCCTTCACCTACTTTCTGGCTTTCAATTTCACAAATCTTCTTGATCATGTTTCCTCTTGATGACTTACTGTTGGTGCATAAATCTCCTTAGCGTTAGGGCTAAGTCTTGTTTCAGTTTTAAAGCTTGTCATAAACAAGAAAGCAGACCATTCTCTTCCAATCTTCTGAAGCTATTGTAAAACAATCAACTTGATCAACCCATGATGGAATAAGGAGGTTTCACAAGCTTCTTTCTTCATTTGAACCTTATCAGACATTTTGCCTATGCTACGAAACAGATAAAAAGGTAAATCAAGAGATATCTTTCCAGTGAAATGTAAGAAAAGTACACAAAGATCAGAGGATAGAAACCCCTTTGAGGAACAAAATTATAAGGAGCTGGAAATGATAGTAGCCATACAAATTTCTTGTGGAAGTAAACAACAAACAAATGGTAAAAAAGAGGTATACCAGCAAAAGAAAGGGTTTGACAGTGGACTTGATGAAGTATGGAGATTGATGAAGAAGGAAACCAAGTGGAGCTTTTATAGAATGGAAAATGCATTCAGTGAAAAATTTCCATGGACTAAAAGGGATTGCATCAGCAGGATTATCAATAGGTAGTAAAAAAGAAATGGGATCCTAGAAAATAGAATGTGCAACAGACAGTTAAGTGGGATGGAAAGGAAAGAGCATATTGCAGCAAAGAAGCATAACAATTACAACATAAAGTCTGGGATCTAGGAGGATTTAAATCAGTCTATGGAAGCACATGGTCAAGAGACCATGGTTTTTTTTCATCTTAGGAGTATGATGGAGGTGCATCCAACTTCCAAGTCAAATACCTTTGACTAAGACCTAGGGGTCTTTCATTTGCTAAGGGATTTGGGTCCCTAATTGTCAATTATTGTTATTTTCTATGTTTTTAGGAGGATTTAAATATTTATATAACTAGTATGGAATGAGATATTCTTATAAGAAGAAGTATTGGGAGTTTGATTGAGTTAGATAGATCTTGAGATATGATAGATTTCTTGAGAATATTTTGTTGATTTAAAGGATTCTTAGGATCTTATTAGTTGAGTGAATTATGGATTTTACCTAATTCTAGTTCAGGATCCTTTTGTATATTTAGTAAGCCAAAAGGAATTCAAAGTGAAATCACAAAGAGGAGAGAGAGTGGAGAGGATTAGATTCCAAGTAAGGCAGCAATGCCAAGAAGGGTTGATTTAATGTAAATCTATCAAAAAGAGGATTATTGTAAATATAATGTCCATATTCATTAATAAAGGAGCTCTTTGTCTGAGTGGTTGGATTTGTATATTAAACCTTTTTCTGTGTTTTGTAAGTGTGCCTCATTTATGTGAAGCTATCTCTATATTCATAATAAGACAATTGTTTTACAAGCATGTTTGGATTGAAGCTTGGGAGGGAGAGTGCTTAGGGAAGTAACATATGAATGTGCATAGGCCAAAAGCCTTTTGAAACCAATGAAGATTAGTTGTTGATCATTGATCAATGAGCTAGATCAACAATACAATCTAATCATTATTTTGTAGAGGAAAGGCACAACAGAAGCATGGAGGCATGGGATCAATGTTGTTATAAAGCAGCAGCATGGTGGAAGCTTGATGTTCTAGTAGAGTTCGTGAATGATTGTGGAAGAGTGTTATTGTGCTAGAAGCATGCAATTGAAGCTAAGAGCATGACGACGGACGAGTAGAAGACCTATTTTTTTCAAAGGTAGACAAGTGTATGTCAATTGAAAGTACTGGGGAAACAAAACTAAAGGTTTTGTTGGGAAAATATCGTCAAGAGACAGTGTCGAGTAGATGCGACAACGTGCTAATGTGTAAAGCATTGGGATGATGTGGACGAAGCCATGAAGAAAAGTCAGAAGCCTACAGGGAAACATGTTTAAACAATATCAAAATTTCATCAAAGGACAAAGATAAGAAATATTTTTGTGTCTTAGAGTTGTCTCCTGGGAGTTCAAATAGAGTGCAACATATGGAAGCGTTGGGCTAACTCAACTTCGTGCTAATGTGTAAAGGGAGACAATGTGGAGATGGCGTGCTGTTTAACGAGACCAATGAAGGAAGTGATGTGTCCTGGAAGGTCAACACAATGAAAAGGTCAAAGGCTGGGGATGTTAATAAATGAAGGTCTGGATTAGTTGATGATATAAAATATTTTTGTTTCTTGGAGTCTATTTCCTGGAGGTTTCAATTGTTTGCACCGTTGGAAATGCTTGGATGACATTAGGTTGGGATACATGCTAGGTGGATAAAAGAGTGGCACATAATAGAAAGGGTTGGAGACCAAGGTCATAACCCTTGGTCACTTTCAAATTAGCGGGAGACTATGAGCATTTTTAAGGATCTTTCACTTTATTGTATAGAAAATGATAATAATTTTATTAAGAAATAATGAGTTTTCTTGCCACTCATAAGTTAGAAGTCAATATTCCCTATTGTTTAAATCAAAAACACTTTTGTTTCACCTAACTATATTCAAAATTTGTTGAAGTTCGGTTTCTGGTATATATAATGTGTTGTAACATAGAAATGACCTATAACACCCCCAATAATTTGTAAATATTTATTTTACTATGATGTTAGACTTATTTTTACAAATTGTGGGACCCATGTTGAGGGTCAAATAGGAACATATGATGTGCATAAATAATCTTTTACTTTAGTGTTAATTAAAAAAAAAATGCATGAGGTTAGCCACGTGAAATTATAATCGAAAATATAATAAAGAGGATTTCACATCTGAGACAGCTATGGGCAGTTAACAAAGGCCCAAGAAGGGCCATGGGTAGAGCCAGTTCCCTGTCTGGATTTCCTCTCCTAGGAGATAGTTTATCTCTAAAAGGAAAAAGAAGATTGGAAGAAGGTGAGAGTGGAAAACCATGAAGCAAGTTTGTTGGAATGGGAACTCGTTGGAGGAGGCTCCATAAGAACTAGATGTGAAGCTAAGTTCTCCTCTACAAGATGTTGTTAGAGGAAAGGCGAGACACTGGCATAAATGAAATCTTGTGTTGGGCCAAGTTGGCCATTGTTAGGATAGCTTCCTGGGATATGAAATTGGCTTAGGGGAAGATTTGATTGGGGGAATAATCGTTCTCATTGGTTGGGAGGAGTGTCTTTACTCCATTGTCTTTTTTCATTGTAGGCTCAACCTATATTACTCATATACGTGCATTTCTTGAGCTAAACTGTTTCTTTTGTATGGCTATGTGAAAAACAAGAAATATGTTTATATTTAAAGTTTTCTTTCTGGAGTTTAGGCATAGACAAAGATCTAGTTAGTGAAAGTATTACTATAATAATTTCATAATGTTTCAAAACTAGTAATGTGTAAATGGAAATAAAATTGAAATAAACATGAGCTATAATGCACAGTAAAGCAGAGGCAACATATGCTAAACAGAAAAGTCAAAGTACCCAAAATACTTATGATATTTATAATTTAAAGCGAAAGAAGAATAAATTGAAGACATTTGTCAACCCTTTCTAGGCTTGATAAAACTATATGTAATTATAAATCCCTTTTTGTTCTTTATTAAAAGGGTAAAAAATAAACTGAAAAGGAACCCAATACATCTTTTATATTTTTAAAGAAAGTAAAAAACTACCAAATGTCTTCAAATGACAGTGGAAGATATAAAGTATAGAGACCCTAAACCATGAAAAGAAAAAACTTGGAGCTGAAATAGTCTCCAAACAGAAAGCTAAATTGGCTCATGGCCATACTAAAATATGTATGTGTGACACGTCCCAATAAAATTAACAAGAAACCAATTTCAACTTCATAGTGATGACCAAAATTTGAAAGGCCAAACCCTAAGGCTAGGGTTTGTCTCTATCAGACAATCAATTCTACTTTACTACGACGTGGGCCAACCTGGAAAATCCATGAGGCTGTAATTTAGAAGAATTGAAGCAATATGGTAGGGATTGAACTAGAAATTCACCAAAATTTAAGACAACCTCACGATACTTATTGAAAATTAAAAAACAAGGAACAAACTAAGCAATAGTTTTAGATTTAAGATGAATAAATAGAAGCTCTAACTTAGGGAAAACACTTACTTGGAAATGGTGTGGAAGTAGTTGCTTTCCATGGTCAAGAGACGAATGAAAAAAAAAATGATAATAGTAACGTGACGTTAAACAAGAATAGAAGGAATTCATAACCTTCCTTGAATAATAAGTTAACTATAATAAAACCCCATGTGTTAAGTGTATATACCTATGAATCAAGGGGTGTGTAACACCCCCTCCTTCGAGGTCCACCCAACCAATCGACCAGCCAGGGTAAACATGCGATGAGAGAGGTCACTATAAGGGATTCAACTTCCTTGGTGACCTTAAGGAAATGGAATTGACAAAACATATCAAATAAACCCATCCACATCATCAACAACATGCTCAGGAGACATGTCATCAACTCAGACATCCTATCCCTGAGTCCCACTGATGATTTAAGCCTTTTAACCCATGGTTTCTCTCATGATATAGGCAAGACAACATCTAGAATCCAAAGTCTCTCTCACAGTCCTATGTGCCAGCATCCCTGGACTCTTTTCAATAGACTTGTGCCAACGCCCTTGAGATTTGAGCCAATTTTCTAGCCTAGAATCCCAGCCTCTGCCCATAACTTGTTATAACCTTTAGAATCCATCAAAGGCATGTTGACAAGAAAAAAAAAATCAAAAATTCAACCACAGGACTAAGCCTAAGCATCCCCCACCGGGAATGACATTCAATCAAACACTTGGCATTAATGTAACCTACAGGTCTAGGATACAAGGCAGAGCATAAATGATTGAAATAACTTATAAAACATAAGCATAAGGATCACCTACTTCTCCATTGAACTGTTATATTATCAATTAGGTCTTGAATCCATCCATTTAATAATTACAAGTAAATATATGAAATGATCATGACATGAACCATTCATATAACCATGCTTATAACTAGCATAAAACCATATAAATATCAGAGATATGAAAACCATTAAATCCACATATCAACTAATGCAAAAGTAAGAGAACCTAGTTTTTATTAATCATAGCAAATTCAACCAGGTTCGGGACTTCCATGTACCACCCAACCATAGACATGGCTGAACCAAATCTCTCTTCCAACTAGTAAACCCCATGCCATATTCCAAGCATGAATGTGGGATCTCATAGAACAACCAATCCAAAAACAACCAAGGGAATATAGAGGTTAAACCACCTCCACTCTCATCAAATTGTGATCACACCAAAACCAGTGCTCCGATCACAACTGAACCGAACTTGGAATGCCATATGGAATCCATCATTATCCTTGAAGAATTTTTCGTCTCCTTGTCTCTCAGGCTTTACTGAAATCCAATCCCAAATCGGCCCTAAACTGAGATTAGTCTCTCAGGCTTTACCACAATCTGATCTGAAAATGGGGCACTTAGTTTTCTTGTCTGACTTACAAGCACCTCTCCCACTTCCAAAGCTTAAATATTCCCAAGTCTTTATGATTAACCAATGCAGAATTATATATGTGCTTGAAAATAGGTGTATGCTTGTGTTTATATTTAACTGTTCCAATGCTTTAAGTTCTGTTGTTTATGATGATATGTAAAAACATATAACAATAAATAATGCAGCCATAAACAAAACACACAAAACAACAATTTAATTAGGATTTCACCCAAAACTCTTGGGCTACATCTCCATGAGCTCTAGTCAACTCAACTAGGCTCTCTGGGATTATGGTATAAGTCCTTTTACAAGCTCTTGTCTCAACTCCATTGGTTTATATAGAACACAATGGGCTTAGACCCCATATTATCCCTGGCTCTTGAAGCTCTCGACTTTTTGGCTTTGCGCTTTGGCTCTGGCTCTGGGCTCTAGCTCTGGCTCTGGCTCTGGCTCTGGCTCTTGGCTTTGGCTCTTGGCTCTGGCTCTAGCTCTTGGCTTTGGCTCTTGGCTATGGCTCTGGCTCTTCGGCTCTAGCTTCTTTGGCACTGGCTTTGGATTTCTGCAACTTTCAACTCTCTAGGTTTTCACTTGACCTCCAAGTGACTCCAAAGACTCCCTCAGCTGCTCTTCGCATTAGCTTTTTTCTCTCTGCTTTTGACTTATACATTCACTACCCTCAATTGAGCTCTCTACCTCCTTTGAGATACTTTTTTGGCTTTTTGACTACCCCAGCCGTTTCCCTACGTTTCATTATCCCTTTGTAGCTTTGCAGATTCTCTGCTCCTTTTTAGTTAGACTGGCCATCTAGCTTTGCGGCTCCATGGCATCAAAATGCAAGATTTCCTGTAAAAACGCCTGTTGCAGCGTAGCATGATGATCAAGAGCAGTTACAGAAGGAATCGGGGCTGTTTCATAGGCAAAACCCTGAAAAATGAGAAAATCCCATCACAAAGAGAATGTCTACAAAATACACTATCGGGCGTGATTTTTGGATGTGAAATCCCATTCAATCACCGCTAAATCTCTATCGGGTCTACCATTAGGCATTATATCGCATTGCATTAGTGTATTGAGAAAAATCCCAAATACACGAGAACACGATGAAAAGCCCGACAAAATTCCTTTATCCGACTTCAAAATCCCTTAAATCCGCTCTATAACCATATCGAGCCCACCATCAGGCATTGTCGCAAGCCCACTATCAATCTATAGAATCTTTGATCCAACGGTCAGTATGCAATTTCGAGTGACTTAGGAATACGAAGGTTACTCGCCCGAAAAGGCGGTTTTCCTCTCTCCTCCACCAGCACGCGTCGTTCATTATATGGGATCGGTGGAGCCGGCCCAATACCATTTATCACTTAAGGCCTACCTGAAATCCCGCTTATAGAATTCAAATCATATAGCGCTGCATTTATAATTCCCTTTCAGGTCCATTTTATCACTTTCCTTTGTATTTTGGTTTTTACACCAAAAATCATTACTGCACAGAAAAGTCCCTTCTACTGGAACTCAAATTTTATCATGCCGCGCCTATAAAGTCCATCGGGTCCAGCGTTATAACCCTTTTACATCATTGTGATGCGACGTTGCGATGTGATAAATCGTGATCACAAGTCGCATTGGCCCCGGGGCCTGTACCTTGTCTCATGCCACCGTCGATTCTGATCCGTCGATATCAGCGATCACAACATCACATCGGCCTAGGGTCCCTACCTTTGCCTCTTGGCATCGCCGACTGCGATCTGCCAATATCGGGGATCCCAATATCACATCAGCCCGGGGTCCTTGCCTTAGGTTATATGCATAAGCCTGCCTCTGACCTGATATGTTAGGGATCAGAAATTGGGGGTTTTTCCCCTTTCCGCTTAAGTCCGCCTTTCGGACCTCCTCCGATGCGATTTCCCTTTATAAGGGGCTTTTGCCCATTTTAGGGGATTTTTTGCCTCTTTTTCCAAAGAAAAAAGGGCATCTTCTTTCTGCGATAACTTCTGCATCCCAAGTCCATTTTTGCCCATTCAAGTTGCAATAGATTCAGAATGAAAAGATCTCTTCCATGGGGCTATTTCTAGCAACTTCCTTGGACTTTCATTTTCCTCTGTGAGGAACACTTAGACTTAGGAGTCTATCCAAAATCCATTTTGGATGATGCCTTCCCACTAAAAGAACTTTTGGTCTCCAAAAGACTAATATACTGATCTGAATAGTAAATGAGAGTAACAACACCCTCTTCTTTCAACCTCCACACACTTGCCTTGCACAGTGCCTTTGAACCAAAGTCTCTAACCATTTCCCTTTCTAGATGGGTTGGTCCTCATGGGAAGAACTGTCTTCCTCCTTGCCTCTGCAGAACTCTTGTTGAAATGATCGTAGAAGGTAGTTTGAACTTCTCTTCCTTGAGCATTGATCCAAGGTGGCTCAAACAAATGTGAAGTACATCTGCTCCACAAAACTTTCATTTGTACCTGTTTGAAAAGCTTTCAACAACAACTGTTAACAACAATAGAAATACAGACAATAACTGGATGGCCTAAACTCCTGCTTCAACAAAGAAACAGATTTCACATCTTGTGAACACCTCCATGTCTTACATCTGCATACAAATGATGGACTAGACAATAAGCCCACAAAACATACCTTTAAAACAAATGACCCTTCAAGTCAAGCATGTAGAAAAATACCATTAGGATCAAAAGATGAAACACTTCATTATTAGCTCCATCTTGGAGACCAAGTTAACTTCTCCCAAGTCAACATTACATCACATGCATGTCAAAGCAATCAACCCTGCAAGTTAATTACACATACATGTTCAAATACAAGGAAATCATCAACATCCTTGTGTTCATGCATCTCATGCTCATACATGCATTTCATTCTTCAACTTCCAATTAAGCACATTGTACTTTTGAAGCTGAAATGAAATATAATGTTGCAGCAAAAAATTGAGCCTTCTACTCAACTTCTCCCATTCATCTTCTTAGTAAAGTCCCGCAACTTGCATTCCATTAACAAAGAAATTCAAATAGATGCATCGATAGATATGTAATCTTAATTGGATAAGAACTCTAACCATTTCTCACCAATCCCTATCAAAGGTACTACCTTTGTCTGCACATTAGCATCAACATGTGAATCATCCCGAGACATATCATTCATGGAATCTTCCTTTCCATTTCTTCCATCTTCTCTTTCCACCTTCTTCAACATTTATGGAAGCATTGTTGGATTCAAAGTCCAACATTTTGCAGCAAGATGTCCTTGCTTATGGCAATAAGTGCACTGCATGTGCATCCTCTTGACAGCATGATTTGCCTTGTCCAATGGAACTTTGGCTTCTTTCTTCTTTTCCTTCAAAAGTTTCATGTATGTGGCCATTCTCTTCCAACATCTAGAAATGTTATGGTTATCCAAACCACAAAAGGAACAAGCAATTGTTTTCCCATCTCTATGTGGAAATTTATCATGCTTTGCAAAATCGAAAGGAAGATTAGTAGAACCAGGTCTATACCTTTCTCTTTCACCTTTATTGCCTTCATGAGGAGGTGAAGCAAATGAAGAAGTGGCTCCCTTTGGAACACCATCAATCTCTTCCAGGATGTCATAGTCTCCACAACTCTCTGGTTCAAGGGTGTGCTTCTGAACACCTGCATCCTGAAAAAAGATGTTTCAAGCTATTGCATTCCTCCTGAATACAATCTTCACACTCTTCAATGCAACTCCTTCTTGGAGCTATTTTAATGTTCTTCATGGTAGCTTTGGAACTTTCTCCATAAGCTTGTCCATGGCCAAGACCCAAATAATTAGGCCTCTTCTTAATTATTATTGGCTCAACAATAACTTGTGCATGTCTACCCAAGCCTTTTCTTTCATAGCCCATCTTGGAAATTAGCTTGGAACCTATGCCTCTAGTACGTTTTTCAAAAGAACCAACATAATCATTCTTAGAAGAATTTGAAGACAAACTGGAATGGTTTACCTCTTCTTCAAGCTGATACTTGACCAAGGCTTCTTTGGCAACAAAGAGCCGTGACTCCAACTCATGCATCCTTTTCAGGTTAATATTTTCAATATGAAGTTTCCTCTCCATTTTCTTCAATTTGTCAGAAAGCAACTGCTTCTCTTCCTTCATGGAATTCAATTGCCCTCTAAGTATGCTACTCTTCCTTCCATCCTCATACATTTCTCTCACCATATCCATGATGGTGGCTAGGTCTTGCTTCATGTCTTCATCAAAGACTTTTGTGAAGAAAGAATTTGAGGACTCACTTGTAGAAGTTGTCATTATGCCAATGAACAAAAGAACTTTAAACAAGATTAATAAAGAGCTTACTCAGCAACCTTTTGCAACAAACCTCTCGTGCTTCAAGGATTTCCTTGAGGTCCTTTGGGATGGAAAAATGCTTTCAGCCCTTCTTCCCCCTTGTCCATCCTGGATTGAGCTATCAATAGCTTTCCCATCACCTCTACAAACTCAAACAATAGTTAGTCTGCAAATAGGCATACAATCAACCTCTGACCGTTTAAACACCTTTCAAACAAGCAATCTTTGCTCTATCAATCAAGCATTTTGATATAACCTTCTTTGAAGGTGGTGTTAATCAATCTCAACCTCCGATGCCACCTGATCTGAAAATGGGGCACTTAGGTTTCTTGTCTAACTTACAAGCACCTCTTCCACTTCCAGAGCTTAAATATTTCCAAGTCGTTATGATTAACCAATGCGGAATTATATATGTGCTTGAAAATAGGTGTATTCTTGTGTCTATTTTTAACTGTTCAAATGCCTTAAATTCTATTGTTTATGTTGATATGTAAATACATATAACAATAAATAATGCAGCCATAAAAAAAACACATAGGACAACAATTTAATTAGGAGTTCACCCAAAACTCTTGGGTTACGTCTCTGTGAGCTCTAGTCAACTCAACTAGGCTCTCTGGGATTATGGTATAAGTCCTTTTACAAGCTCTTGGCTCAACTCCATTGGTTTATACAGAACACAATGGGCTTAGACCCCATCTTATCCCTGGCTCTTGAATCTCTTAGCTTTTTGGCTTTGCACTCTCGCTCTGGCTATGGGCTCTGGCTCTAGCTCTGGCTTTGGCTCTTGGCTCTGGCTCTTGGCTCTGGCTCTAGCTTTTTGGCTCTGGCTTCTTTGGCTCTGTCTTTGGCTTTCAGAAACTTTTATCTCTCTGGCTTTTCACTTGACCTCCAAGTGACTCCAAAGACTCCCTCAGCTGCTCTACGCATTAGCTTTTCGATCTCTTCTTCTGCCTTCTACATTCGTTGCCCTCAATTGAGCTCTTTACCTCCTTTGAATTAGTTTTCTAGCTTTTTGGCTACCCGAGTCGTTTCTCTGCATTTCATTATCCCTTTGTGGCTCTGTGGCTTCTCTGCTCCTTTTTAGTTAGACTAGCCATCTAGTTCTGTGGCTCGTGGCTTCAAAATGCATCATTGCCTATAAAAACACCTGCTACAGCATGGAATGATGATCAAGAGCGGTTACAGAAGGAATCAAGGCCGTTTCATAGGAAAAATCTGAAAAATGAGAAAATCCCATCACGTAGAGAATGTTTGAAAATTACACTATCGAGTGTGATTTTTGGACGTGAAATCCCATTCAATCACCCCTAAATCCCTATTGGGTCCACTGTTAGGTGTTATATCACATTGCATTAGTGCATTGGGAAAAATACCAAATACACGGGAAAACGATGAAAAACCCAAAAAAATTTCCTTTTATCGGACTTCAAAATCCCTTAAATCTGCTCTATAATCATATCAGGCCCACCATCAGGCACTGTCACAAGCCCACCATTGATCTACGGGATCTCCGATCCAATGGTCAGTATGCGATTTTGGGTGACTTAGGAATACGGAGGTTACCTACCCAAAAAGGCGGTTTTCATCTCTCCTCCGCCATCCATGTGTCGCTCATTGTATGGGATCAGGCAGAACCGACCCAATACCATTTACCACTTAAGGCCCACCCGAAATCTCGCTTATGGAACTCAAATCATATAGCGCTGCATTTATAATTCCCTTTCGGATCTGTTTTATCGCTTTCCTTTATATTTTGGTTTTTACACCTGTTAGAGCCTAGATTTACCTCAGGCTGAAAAGATAAGCTTCTAGGTCCACATCAAACCATGCTCAGCCTCGTAGCTAGCCCTACAAGGACAGGAGAGGGCTCTCTCCAGGTCAATTTCAACAAAGGATAATCGATGGGGCTTGAGATGACTAAAATAGCTACTAATCTTAGGCTAGATATGAGGTGCAAGGATTTAATTTGAGTTTTTGGGGGGCTTTTGTTGGAAAAAGGGAAAGGCAAATTTGGGTCTGGGGATGAGGCCTAGTTTTTGCAGAGTTTTGATTGGGGCAAGGAACACAATTGTTTTGATGCTTTAAATTGAGTGAATGGATGGATCAGACCGATGAGGAGTTAAGGAGGGCAAGAGAGTCTCAAGATTCCTCCTCAAACAGATGAAAACATGTAAAATTAAACAAAATTTCAAGGCAGAGCATAGCAGTCCAATGGATTCTACCTTAATCACTCATTTGTTTAATTTTAGAAGAAAAGAGAAGGGAAAATGATACACATAAACATCAGTGAACTAAAAATTACATAGAGAAAACCATCATCAAAACACAGAGCCACATGGATCCCAACAAGTGCTGCAAAACCTTGGTCTTTCCTTTGCCAAAAATGCAGAGATAAAATGTACAATGATGTGCCAAGCAATCCCAAATGTCCAACCATGAAAATGGCTGAGAAATTACATGATATAGACAAGCCTAACTCCTTTCCATGCCTATAGGGGTCGATCTCATCATTCTAGGAGCTGTTTCAACCAATTCTAAACAAAGTACTGAAATCTAGGCAATCAAACAACTTGCCTCTATATGGAAGGAAACCGATTCATTCATTTAATTTTCACTTTTTAGTGAATGAATCCTCTAGAACAAGTAAATATGGGCCAAAATTACATCATAGTCATCTAATTACATCATGGTAGATCAATAGTTACATTAAAAAGTAAAAATAGTCAAAATTGGGCGAATTTCTGAGCTGAAGAGTGAAAATGAGGCCAAATTTCTCTATGCGCCGTGCCCAAATTCTCTATGCATCACGCCACTTTGGAGCTGATTTTGAGGGACTTCCCGAAGTCCAAATTGATCTCATGATAGCTCGTTGGAAAGCCCGGCCTGTCTACTTTCCAACCCAAGTGGAATTTCTGGATTTGGTGTCCATTTTCCCTCCAAAAATTCAATCTCCCAACTCTGCTTCCTGTGTGTGGAAAAAGTGGTAGAAAGGCCATTTTCAAGGTGTTTTTGACCCTTTAGGCCACCCAGAACTTGATGAAATCTCTCGACCATTCCTAAGCATGCATAATTTATCATAAAAAACCCAAAAATATCAAGCTTTCCTCCAGAATATGTCCCAATCATAAGCGCGCGCCAAGTGGTGCTACGCGTTGGGCAGAAAACTCAGTTTTGTGACAAAAAAAATCAAAAATGACAAAATTTTCTCCAAATTCCTTGAAATTTGAACTGAAGGTGCCTCATCATGTATCATGCTCAGCCAAATATTTTGAGCCGATCATGTGTTTTACGCCGTTTCAGTGTCCTCCTGGTGCATGCAGTTTTAGTTGTAAAGTCACTGTCTTGGTCATATAATGTATTGGTGTCTGCCTTCATGGTGTTTCGAAGTTTGTTTGGCTTCAATGAGATGAAGAATGATAATTTGGTGCAATTTCCAAATGTGGGAGAGACTATGGGAAATAGGGTAGAGTGGATAGTGGGGTCTTGTCAAGTGATAAGTTTCCCTTTATAATTTTGGCAAATGTAGGAAAAATGGACAGCTATTTAAATGTTTGGGTACTATTTGGGCAACTTGAGGTTTTGGGAATTTTACAAATGATATGGGGAAAGGGAAAATAATGGGAAATAAAATGATTCTATGAATAGGAAATGACTTGGGATATTAGAGACTCTCTGCAAGTGATATGGGAGAGTGATAGTGATAGGGAATGATAGGGGAGGTGTAATGGTAATATTAACAGTGAGGGGGAGGAAAAAACAATGAGGAATAGAAAAGATTGGCACCAAAACTAACTTTAAAACTCTGTTTTCAAAACCATGGAGAAAATCTCAACACGGTGATAGGGTTTGGTTTTGGCATGCAAATCCTCATAACCAATCTCAAACATTTTTAAATGACAACTGGAGGGTCACATGAACTCATTTGAGCAGAAAAAACTGAGTCAATTTGAGTTTTAGGAAGAAATGACTGAAAATTAGCATTTCAGGCCTGTGCGTCGTGCACCAAACCCAACGCGCCACGCACGCCATGTGTGTCGCACCTGTGTAATTTTACAATGCGGAAAATGGCCCTATACGCCGCGCGCGCCCAGTGCGTCGCGCCACTTAGCCAACGCGCCGCGCACCAAAATTTACACACAGTTTGCCTTCAATTTGATTGTGTTGCTCCTCCACGTTTCCACTTTGGCTCTTTGATGTATTTAGTATGCAAATGAACTCTTGGAACACAAAAATGATATATATGCCAAGGATTTAACTCTTGATTTCAAAAAGCAATTTGTCATGTTGCAAACTTTGACACTTCACTTTGAAACTCTGCTTTGCTTCTTTGTTGCTCTTGGACTGAATGGTTTGATTTTCGCTTGTCTCATTGGTAAGACAACCTTGATGTCATTTTTGGATATGGGGAATAAGGGGTTTAAGGAATAGTATTTAGGCTCTTTGGGACAACAATTAAGGTTTAGGAACATGTAGCTAGGGTTTGGGATAATGAGAATTAGGGATATGGAGTTAGGGAATGGGTTTATGAAACTAGAGAATAAATTAGGGAGGTAGTGATGAAGTGGACTTGACAACAAAAACTCAAACTGCAAACCCTAAGCAATTGTTTTTGAGGAAAATTTGCAAGGAGGTAGGGTTTGAAAAAATTCTTACTAAATCACCATAAACACCAAGATAACTCATTCATTGGTTATGGGAGAAATATTAAATTACTTGAACACAAGAATATTGAGCAAATTTTGCAATTTGGGAGAGTTTGTGAGTGAAATTAGGCTTCCAGCTCTATTCGCCATGCCACAAA
The DNA here is from genome assembly GCA_000404065.3 of Pinus taeda. Taxonomy (NCBI): domain Eukaryota; kingdom Viridiplantae; phylum Streptophyta; class Pinopsida; order Pinales; family Pinaceae; genus Pinus; species Pinus taeda. The sequence continues at coordinate 64,993 of APFE031179029.1, read as the reverse complement.
CCCAATGTGCCGCGCCACCAAACCCTATGCGTAGCGCATTTTTAAGGGGACATTTGGAGGCCTTCCCGGTGTCAAAAATGGGAAAAGGATAGCTCGTTGGAAATATCTTTGAGTCTAATTTCCAACCGAACTAGCATTGTTCAATTTAGAGTTCATTTTCCCTATCAAAAATCAAATCTCCCAAGACTGGTCAAAATGTGCAAAATGAGGCTTCCTAAAGGCAGAGTGCTATTGCAGTCAACTTTTGAAGGGCTTTCTCAACTCCAAATTGAGCTCATGATAGCTAATGTGAAATCTCTTTTCATCTAGTTATCATTTGATTCATCAAGAAAGTCATTTGGTCAACCATGCTAGGCGAAAACTTGAGTTTCCCAAGGTCACTTCAGAGGTGCATCAATTCTCCTGAGGCGACTGTATTTTTGACATTTCTCTAAAACCATGACACTTGTGTAAAAAGTGAAGTATTTTTTTCTTCCTTGGTCTGTTGTGGACAAAAACCTCTCTCAAGTTTTCCAAATTCATCTTTCCTTGCTCAGAAGCATCATTTGAGTAAGACCTTCCCCGATGTGTGGAACAGGGATTTGTCGAAATGAAGCAAAATGAAGGGGATAAGGGGCTTCTAAATTCTTGAGAAAATTTTGGGAAATAGGGAGGGATGTTAGGAAGTAGGGGAAAGTGGAATTTCAAATATTTAGTGAGGGGAAGGGGTCCAAAAGGGAAAAACACAGGCCTAGCCTAGAAAATTCCTAAGTTGTAGCAAGAAACTAGGGTTTGTGCGAAAATGAGGAATTTGGGGGATCTCAATGATGGGAAGTGTTTAATAAGGTACATTAAGGATAGGGGAAGGTGTATGAACATCAAGATACAAGTTTTTCTGATGATTTGACCATCCAAGAGAAATTGTCTTCAAAACCCTAGGAGAGGGAAATGAAATTTACCTAGGCGCAACTGAAGCATGAAAAAGGTGTAAAATGACCCAGTGGAACTTGACATGATGATGACAACCCTTTAAATGATGGTACACTCAGTTGAATGGTGACACGGACTGAGATTTGGACAACTTTGAAAGGAGTAAAATCAAACCCTAGACGTAATGCCTAGTGACCAAATTTTGCTTGAAGACTCACTGAAATGACAAAATTTGACCATGACACCTTAAAATCACTTTGTAAGAGCATGTTTGATCACTGGAGGAAGTCTGCAAAGACTGACACTAACAACATTAAAAAGCGTTAATACACAGAAAAGTCCCTTCTATCGGAACTCAAATTTTATTAGGCCACAGCTATAAAGTCCATCAGGTCTGTCGTTATCACCCCTTGTACATCATTGTGATGCAACATTGCGATGCGATAAATCGCAATCGCAAGTCGCATTGGCTCGGGGGTCCATCCCTTGTCTCATGCCACCGCCGATGTTGATCCGGGATCGGTGATCGCAACATCGCATCAACTCGGGGTCCCTACCTTTGCCTCGTGGCATCGCGGAGTGTGATCTACCGATATCAGTGATCGTAATATCATATCGGCCCGGGGTCCTCGCCTTATGTTATATGCACAAGCCTGCCTCCAACTCGATATGTTGGGGATCAACAATTGTGGGTTTCTCCCCTTTCCGCTTAAGTCCACCTTTCGGACCTCCTCTAATGCGATTTCCTTTTATAAGGGTTTTTTCCCATTTTAGGGGATTTTTTGCCTCTTTTTCCAAAGAACAAAGGACATCTTCTCTCTGCGATAACTTCTAGATCGTAACTCCATTTTTGCCCATTCAAGTTGCAATAGATTCAGAATGAAAAGATCTCTGCCATGGGGCTATTTCCAGTAACTTCCTTGGACTTTCATTTTCCTCTGTGAGGAACACTTAGACTTAGGAGTTTATCCAAAATCCATTTTGGATCACAATCCAAACCCAAACCACTAGGCCCTAAACCAAGAATCCTCCCCCACTCTTTACCGTGTATCCCACCAAAATTGGTCAAGGGATTCATAGGCCTTTGTGAATGAACCTTCAGACCACCTCTGCCCTAGATTCTGAAATCCATTCTGCAAATGAAAGCTCAAAAACTGAGATAAACATCCCAACATACCATGGCATAGGGAAAAGGGCAAGGCTAGAGTGAAAACCACTGTCATAACCTGGAAAAATCTTGACACCGACAATAATAGAACCATACACCAACATGAAAATCCATGCATGTCCAAACCAGCTCGGAAATCACACATGTAAAAGGTTACCTGCAAATATTCCTGCTGAAGCTGCTTGATCTTGCTTTTCCTTCCTTGACCCTTGCTTTCCTTTCTTGCACCAAAGCTAGCATTAGGGGATTTTTGAGGTCTAAAATGGGCCTCCTAAGGAAATTATAAAAAAATAGTGGAAATAATAAAATAAGATTAAATTACATATCAAATTTTGGAGGTAAAAAAGAAAAAACTATTTTTTCAACTTATCTCCCTATGGGTTTACTCAAATTTCGAGCGGAAACACTCGTTGGATGAAAAAATTGATTCCTCATCCAAGGAGTACCCCTGTTGCATACTTTCGATGGACCTTTCTACACGCACAATGAGAAATACATGAAAAATGTGATTGCAATCACGTTTTTTCATGTATTTCTCATTTTTCATGTAGTAGGGCCCATCAAAAGTATGCAACATGGGTACTCCTTGGATGAGGAATTAATTTTTTCATCCAACAAGTACTCCCGCTCGAAATTTGAGTAAAAACTTAAGGGGATAAGTTAAAAACACGAGTTGAAAAAATAGTTTTATTATTTTTTTATTTTTTAATATTTTTACTTTTTTACTCCAAAGATGGTGAATCATCCCCCATGGTTGACATCATCATCTTGAGTCCTATTGATTCTTATAAATTTTATTTTGTTTGTACATTTTTCTTAGGAGGTCCATTTTAGACCTCAAAATTTCCCTAATGAGTGCTCCAAGAAAACTTTAAGTGACCAAGAGTGAGAGAGAGAAAAGGCATAATGAGAGAGCTCCAAACTTGAACTGACAAAAGGTTAGAAAAATCTTGTCAACTCATCCTCAAAAGCCTTTTTATTAATGAGGCATCTATTTTCTTCATTTTCCATTATTTCCTTCAATTTCCTCTAATGCAACCTGTGACCTTTCACCTTACCTTTCTCCTAATTTCTTTTATTTTCATAAATAAATGTGCCAAAAATGTATTTTTCCTTTTAATGCCTTTGCCTTAGCCTTTGCCAATTTTCCTTAGCCAAAACACACATCCAGTGATGCCCTCTAGGATATCTTTGCCCAACATTCAACTCGGAATAAGTGTCCCTTAACCATGGTCTTATTTTAACTTTATTAACGTTTATTACATAGAATTTTCACCAGGGTTGTTACGAAACCCTCCCCCTTGGGGAATACGTCCTTGATGTTAAACCACACCATGACCTCAGAAAAACTATTGAAAAGAAAACATATTGTCCATGGAGCTTTATAACTTAACTCATTGTAGTATTTACAATGAAAGAGACGCTCAAAGAAAAACAACATGACAACATGACAAGTTAACAACCATAATAATATGACATCCATACTTATTGGAGCTTTATAACTTAGCTCATGGTGGTATTTACATCCATATACATATACATACATATAACAAAACAACAACAAAACATATGCCAAACATATACCAACATCAAACCAAAACCGCTTTGCCTCAACTGGTAAACAATGAAGGATACGTGGCCCGCATCTGATTTGCCATCTCCCATGTAGATTCTTTAGGTCCATAGTGCTTCCACTACACTTTAACTTTCTCTATGGATCTGGTCCTGAGTATGGGATGCTTCTACTGCAATATGCATTGAAGCTCTGACTAGAATTCTCCTTCTTGCTCCACCTACAATGCAGACCAATCAATAGCATGATCAACATCCTTTATACTTCTTAAGCAATGTAATATGGAAAACACCATGTACTTTCATTATTGGAGGTAGTGCAAGTCGATATTCCACTGGTCCAATCCTCTTAAAGATCTCAAAAGCCCCACAATACCGTGGTGCCAACTTGGCACATGAACCAATCCTCAAAGATATTTTCTTGGGCTTCATGCACAAATACACTTTCTCCCCAACCTAAAACCCCTTGAACACCATGTGATGATCTAAATAACTCTTTTGTCTATCCTTTGTTGCCTTTAGATTCTTCTTTATAACCTATATTTCCTGCTCCATATCTACCAACATATCCAGGCCAATAAGTACTATGTTCAATGGATCACTCTAGCTAATAGGAGTGTTACAACTTTTCCCATACAATGCCTTGAAAGGACTCATACTCAATGACTCCTCATATTAACCATTGTTGTGTGCAAACTCAACCAATGAAGATACTCCTCCCATTTCCTCTGCTGGTGCATCACGTACATCCTCAACATATCCTCCAAGATCCTGTTGACCCTCTGTGTCTATCCATTTGTCTATGGATGATAATCTGTTTTGAAGCCAAACTCTGTACCCAAGCTTACAAATAGCTCCTTCGAAACTTGTACGTGAACTTTTCATCGCTTTCTGACAAAATCTTCTTTGAAACACCATTCAATCTGACTATCTCTCTAATGGACACCCATTCTATCTCACTGGTTGATTATGTAGTCTTTACTGGAATGAAGTGAGCTACCTTTCTCAATCTTTCAACCATAACCATAATATAATCATGTTACCTCACTATCTTTAGAAGACCTGTAATGAAATCCATGGAAATGATCTCCCATTTCCATTCTGGAATCGCTATAGGTTGTAGTAACCCACCTGGATGCTTACATTCTGCCTTTACTTGCTGAAAATCTAAACATCTAGCCACAAACTTTGCCACTTCTTCAAATTTGGCCAATAGTAGAACTTCTTCACCATCGTCAACATCTTCTGATATCTTGGATGACTTGAGTATGGTTGGATGTAAAATTCCCTCAAGATAAGCTTCTTGAGCTCACTGCAATTCGACACATAGATCCTATCTTTAAACCTCACCAAACCATCTTTTGTGAGACGATAATCTGCATCCTAATCACCTGTACCTATACCTATATATACACTTGTACCTGCACATATACCTGTACCTATGCTCTGTTGTAACCTATGCATGATCTCCATGTATTTGTCATCTCATTGTCCTGCCTACAAGATCCTATCCTGTAACTTTGTCCCATAATAGCTAGATGCTATATGATTTAACTTTACCTTCCTACTAAGGGCATCCACAACCTAGTTCTCCTTCTGTTTAATGTATCTGATCTCGAATTCGAACTCGCTAAGGGTAGCCAACCATCTAGCTTGCCTGGAATTTAGATTCATCTAGTCAAACAAATATCTCAACCCACAGTGATCATTCATCAATGTAAACCTCCCGCCAAGAAGATAGTGCCTCCACATCTTTAATGCATGTAATATAATCAATGCTAGCTCAAGATCATGCATCAGATAGTTCTACTCGTGCTCATTCAGTTTCTATGACTCATAGCACACTACCTATCCTTCTTACATGAAAACTCCTCCAAGTCCTCTCTTGCAAGTATCTCTACACACTCTAAACTCCTTGTTTGAATCAACAATCTTCTGTACTGGTGCATGTGTCGACAATTTCTTAAGTTGCTCAAAACTCTCCTCACATTCTTCTATCCATTCAAACTTCTTACCTTTCCTCTACAATGATGTGATAGGATATGCAATAAATGATAATTTCTTGATGAACATCCTGTAGTAACCTGCCAATCCCATAAATGATCTCACCTTATTGACATTCTTAGGGGCTGCCCACTCCATGATAGCCCTTATATTTTTTGGATCCACTACTATGCCATCCTTGGAGAAAACATGCCCCAACTAATGTACCTCAGTATGAAATAAGTTGCACTTGCTATGTTTAGCATACAAATGATGCATTCTTAGCAATCCCAATACTGCTGCTAAATGCTCGACATGTTCTTCTTGATTCTTAGAATATAATATCATCAATGAATACAATAACAAACTTGTCCAGATAATGATGTAACACACTATTCGTCAAACACATAAATGTAGATGGAGCATTATTCAAACCAAATGGAACAACAACAAACTCATAATGCCCATACCTGGTCCTAAACGCAATCTTGAAGATATCATCTTCCTTGATGTTTACCTGATGGTATCCCGATCTCAAGTCGATCTTAGAGAACATTGCTTCTCCCTTCAACTGATTGAACAAATCATCAATCCTTAGTAATGGTACCCTGTTCTTGATCGTTACTTTGTTCAACTGCTTGTAGTCAATGCACAATCTAAGAATACAATCTTTCTTCTTCACGAACAACACTGGTGCGCTCCAAGGTGATACACTGGGTCCGATGTATCATTTGTGTAACATTTCCTTCAACTACAGCTTCAACTCTACCAACTCAAGTGTGCTCATCCTATAAGGTGTCTTTGATTCTGGAGCTACCCCTAGCACCAATTCAATAGAAAAGTCTACCTCCCTATGAGGTGGCAACTTTGTAATGTCCTTAGGAAATACATCTTGAAACTGCTGCAAAACTGGATACCTTCTTAACACATCTGCATCCTCAACCTCCTTACCCTTATCACTAGAATTGTGTACTACAAAAATCACACAATCCTTTCTGCAAATACGCTTAGCCTGCATAGCGATAACCATCCTCACTGATGTAGGCTTCTTATTTCCTGACAAAGTCATCTTCTCCCCACTATCATCCATGGACTCAATGGCCTTGTTGAAGCAATCCACTTTGGTCCTGTGAAGGTATAGCCAATCCATACCCAAAAGAATATTGTACGATCCCAATGGAAATAAATTGAAATGTGTTGTTGTAGGCATACCATTTAACTCAAATGTGCAAGCTCTCACCCAATGGTGAACCCTCTTCTTCGTACCTGTAGCCAATTGTACCAACCAATATTCTGCATGCATTTCTTTTCTAAAATCACACTTACCTACCAGGTCAGGATTAATATAACTATAGTTGGATCCAGGATCAATCAAAATAGAAAAAACTTGATCACAAATCTTACTGTCCATCTCAATGATCGATGTTTGATGATCCACCCGCTTATTGTCCACAACTACATAGATCTAAGGAATGCTATGACCAACATCACCAACTGTATGTGCCTTTTGATCACCATAGATCTGGGGTCTACCACCACTCTAATACAGCGAACAATCCCTCTTATGATGATCCTTACCACATATCCAACACTGTAATAGTTCCATACCACCACCTCTAGCTTGTTGCTCTCCATGCACCTTCTCATTTGTATTGAATCTCTCGTAAGGAACTGCATTTTCTTTCTCACTTGCTGTTGGGCATAGAATCCCCCCACGGCAGGTTTTGGGGCTTAAACCCCAAGTTTTGACTTAATCTTTTTGTAAAAGTTCCATGAATTGCGAGTGCGAGGTGTGAAATCATAATAGACTCACAAGGTTTTCCGCCCTAGTTTTTGTAATGTAATGTCGGCTGGATATACCTACCCATGGTCTACGGACCATGGGATTGTATAAATAGAGCGAGGCTCTAAGTGTATAAGATAACTAAGAGCTAAGATGGAATAGAGGAGAGTAAGAGAAGTCTAAGTGATTACGCTAAAGTGCAAAGTGTGGGTAGGGAAAGGCTCTGTAGCTGAGTGCATAGAGGCCTAGTAGTCCGCAGCTGAGTGCACTGACCCCTGCAGCTAAGTACGTAGGGCAGGTCAAATCTGTAACTGTTGAAAGAATCAATAAAGAGAAATTTTACCATATTTTTGTGCATCTTTTCCTGTTTTAATACATGATCGGGTATAATTTGCAAGTATATTGTTTATATGTTGCGTGAACTTATTTGAATGTTTTGCATAACTAATTATAACATAATACATCCAAGTACTCGAAGGTAATTAATTGGTATGGGATGATAAGTAAGATCTCGAGTAATAGCATAGAGCATGTCTCTAGCAGCGGTGAAGCTCCACAATCCCTGGTTAAGGTTGCGCGAAGGCAGTGTATCAAGGCGTGAGGAATAGGGAAGTGTGTGAAGCAACCTACAGGTAGGGACAAATAGTGAGACCACTCGAATCTCTCAGACATCTCAAGGGTGTGAAAACTTGGTTCTAGCACCCTCCCATACTACTTCGGGTGAGACCTCAGTCTACGCTCTGCAAACTGTTGCCGAACGGGCCAGTGGTACATGGATTTGTTTGGCTAATTAACTCTAAACCTGGGTCAGGCCCCAACAAGCCAACAAATGGTTCCATTGTCGAGACCGAGATTTTCATAGAGATGTCGTATCACTGGAATCTGACAAAGAAATGAATTGAAGATTGATTGGACAGGAAGATTCATGAGTTCACGATGCAGGAAAATAGGAATCCGTGACTATCAAAGGAAGAGTGGTTAGACTGCTACTTATATACATAGACACACAAAATTTTCTTTGCATCCTTACCCACTGAGTTGTACAAGTGGTTCGTGAAGCTAGTGGATAGTTAAGGAAGGTGTAAACTTGACAAACCTATTGTGTGGACTCCATAATTGGTGCACGAACTAGAATAATCAGAAGATAAGATCGTGTGCGTTGTTGATCACTGGCTTGATCAGATCATAGGAGGATACATAACCAAATTCGTGGTAGATACTTCAGTCAGTTATAGCAAGGTAGAGTTACGCTTCCTCAAGGGACTGCAAGGTAAGTACGTTAAATCTTTGAACAGTTGGATTAAAATGCTATTGTGTTAAAAATGAGTTATGCGAATAAATTGATGTTTGGGGCTACGCAAAGTGGGAGAATCTACAGAAATGAAGGTAGCACAGAACTAAAGACTAGCCCCTTGATTTCACCTCTGCAAGAGGGCGAGGAAGAGGAACCTGGGTCTCTCGAGTGAGAGCTGAGTATCCTAACCAGTTAGACTACAATGAAGGAACTAGAATTTGATTTGGAGCGCATTGAGGAGACTTTCATGGAAGCTAAGAGGAGCTTCGCCGATGCCTCCACGTCAGAAAGTAAAGACAGACTGGAGCCAGAAATTGACCCATCAATTCTCACTACGTTCTTGGAGACATGCATGAAGCTATTGCGTGAATACAAGGCTATAAAGGGGCTACAAGAACTCATAACTAGATGTGCTGGGACCACGCCAGGAGAACTGCACGTAGTCCGAAAGCTCGAGAAGAACATGACGTGAATGGAAAGAGAGATGAGATTGACCCCGCAGATTAGGGAATATGAGATGGACCAAGTGATTCTGGATCTAGGATTAGATGTGAACATCCTACCAAAGCAGACATGGGAGTGCATGGGTAGGCCTGCGTCACAATGGTCTCCTATCCAACTGCAAATGGTGAACCAACAAAAGATCCTACCTATGGGGAGATTGTAGGGAATCACAGTAGATATCGAAGGAGAAATCACACTAGTAGATTTTGAAGTGATAGATATTGTTGATGATAGCAATCCCTACCCTGCACTATTGGGAATAGATTGGGCCATTGACATGAATGGAGTGATAAACCTAAAGAAGCGCAAGACGATCTTTGAGAAAAATTCTTTGCGCATAGTGGTACCTTTAGACCCTGCAGAAGGATCACGCTACACGGAGCCAGTGCGCGACTACAATAGCGACGATGATCTGGACTACATCTACAAGATAACCGTGCAGGAGAAAGATTAGGTAAATCCAACCATGGATGGCCGAATCTCATGGGAGCATGAAAGCTTCTGCACATCAGATTCTGATGAGGAGATAGAATGATGGCAGAACAGGTTACACGAGGTAACCACGCTCAACTATAAGATGATGATGAGGTCACTATGCTGCATAGCAACAGAGGTAAGATATCTGCCTACATATGATGGGTTAAGTGAGGTCAATGACTTCCTGAACAAATTTGAAATAGAAGTGTCATAATAGCAGCGTTTCGATGCTTTGAAATGGGTACTGTGAGATACGCCTGCAAGATGGTGGGGTACACACCAAAGAAGCTTTGAGGATTGGTGCGACTACAGAAGAATTATGTGCACATGGTTTGGGAAGCCTCCAATGCAATTAACAAACAAGATTGTCGAATAAAATGGCCCGCGCACCCACCTATCCACATGGATACAGGCATATGGTGCGAGACTTGCATGAATGCACACAGTCCTCGCGATAGGAGGCACGATCAGTAAGCAGGTGCGGGTAAGGCAATGGTGCAAACGACTCCTCTAGTTGGGACCACGAAGTATGGCAAGACCAAGTGTGCAGAAAGACATCCACTCAAAAGCTTTTAACAAAGTATGTGAAGTGTTGAACAAGGTCCACAACACAAAGCAGACTGACTAGGACCTATGCATACCAGCGGTTCTATGGGCTTATAGGACCGCGTGCAAGAACGTGACCACGCAAGCACTGCCAAGGCTAGAGTATAAAGCAAATGTTGTAAGCCCTATAGTACATGAAAATCTTAGACCGCGCATGATAGCACCGGTAGATACGACGGTTCACGAAACCTTGGAAGAAGAAATCCAACAAGGAAACTCGAGGCTCCAAGAGCTTGAAGAAGAAAGGGTATGATTAAGGAAGAAAAGTGCTCTGGTAGACACAGAAGTCAAGAAGCTGGAGGATGAGATAAAGGAATATTTTCTCGGTAAAAAGACCAGGGTGATAAGACAGGATGCACGCAATCATGAGGACAAATTTGAGGCCCATCGCCACGAATTGATTAGCCTGATGCCTTGGCTTGGAACGCACATTACTAAGCGAGTCGTCTAGGGTAGCATGTTTCCAATGATAAAGTGTGCGATACCACCCGTAACAATAAAAGGTGGGTATTTCCCAGGAAACATGATGGATGACAGGATGAACCTTTACACAGGTGGTGCGACCACCTGACTAGCTGAGGGAAGTATAGTCTTAGTGCTCCAGGCAGTTGAAAGGAAGCGCGTGACTATAAACTACTCTGCCCAGGAGCTGAGTGATGTTGGAGCTGCGCAGAAAAGAAAAGAGTCAAAATATCCACAACCGTGCACGTGGGGTTGCGATGCCGCGTGGGTTGGCCAGAAAGTTAGCGTTGAAGTCATTATTCATGATGGGATGCTCAACTTGAGACCAAATGGAATGGGTGGTAGGAATTTAAGACGCGATTTATGGGCAAGATTTGGGAAAATCTATTGCCAAGGGAGCATTAATGAACTGGATTTGGGGGGAACATTTGAATTCAAATTCAAAAAGTGCTATAAATTACAAGGGGTTTCCCAACAAACAACACCTAGTCATTTTCGAATTGATCTATTTAGCAGAGCCCTATTTTTTTGTGTCGAGCATTGATTGAGCCCTTAAGTTCGCAAGTGATAAATTTTTGGACAGACGCAATGGTAGTATTTGAGGAAGTTATGGAAATAACCGAAATGACTGTCAAAGAGGCTGTGGAGGCCCTAACTATGGGGGGTGCTCCAGAAGGTGCCAGGATTGTGGCAGAAATCCTGAAATCACTGCACACGCCAAGACCCAAGAAGGACAAACAAGTGATGGTTCCTGTACGTGTGTCCTCATGAAATCCACTGTGCACCAAGTTGTCAATGGAGGACAAGGGGAAAGTCGTCACCATAGAGACCAATGAAGACGAAGAAGACCTAGAGGACCTAATTATCTAAGAGGACGAGGATGAAGGCATAAAGGAGGAAATTGAGCCTACGCACCCGCTAACAAAGTTGTCTACCTATGTCCCCCCATGGAAAGGGAAGGCTAAAGTGCCCAAGGACCTTGATGAGACCAAGAGCTCACTCTAGACCTCGCCCCTCCCAGACAACATTATTTTTGATGGCACGCACCTGGGATGGGTGTCGATCTTAAAATTCGAAGATTGGGACCTCGTTGACCATGAGACGTTCCCTCACCTTGAGACATCCCACCTCATGAAGCCCAAGCAGAACACCACGATGGGGGTTACAAATTTAGAGCTGCAAAAGTGGTTGCATGGAGTGGAAAAGGCTGTGCTACTTAACCTGCTATGGGTGCCACATTTCCACCGCGCCACAATAACCATTTTTGTCATTAGGTAGCTACTTTTCCTGGTGCATGATGGGTGTTTGTGGCTGGAGGAGCCCATCCCCATCACAGAAGACTTGATTCACCGCATTACCCGGCTGTCGCACAAAGGAACGGACCCTGCAGACATCAAGTACAAGTTGGCGAAGAAGAAAAGGGGCTATGCCATATCCAACATCAATGATAAAATAGTGAGAGTGGTGACCCAAACAATGGTCGGTAAGGTTATGCGCAAGTGCCACGTGGACGAGGTACCCGCACCGGTGGTAGCACTTGCTGAATAGTGCGCAGAGGGGGTGTAGTTTAACTGGTCCGAGTTCCTCTGCAAGGAATTCTTAGAGAATTGTTGCAAGGCCCAAGAACAAGGAAAAGCATTCCACTATGCATGGATTTTGTTGTCCATAGTGCTCATGGTTAGGGAACTATCAGAGGATAATCAATTCTCCATAATTGACAGGGATCTGTCAGAAGCCGTGAAGTATGCTTCGCTCTTGGCCACAAAGGATGCAAAATAAGATCTACGACAGTAAAATATTCTGGGTGTTCATGGATATGAACCTTAGAATGGGGATCAACCACAAGCCGTAGTTATCGCCCACTGTCTATAACAACCTGCAGACTTTTGCAGAATTTAAAGTGGACATCCATAGCATATACATCAGAGCGCGCAAGGACCCGGCCAAACAATGGAGGAAGTTACTCTTTGTAGCCATAGACGATGTGATATTTAACATCTTGGAGACATGGTAGCTAGAATGGCATGCCCCAGACATCACAGAGATAGATAAGTCAGCAGCACAGAGAAAGAAAGAAGAGGCCAAACTATGTATCGCACAGTTGGCAGAAAAGAGAAGGAAGGAGGCAGCAGCAACAGAAGTGCGGGTGGCACAGGACGCTGCACAAACACCATCTGAACAGGAAAAGGCCACAACAGTAATAACAATGTAGGAGGCAATTTTGAAGGCACGCAAGGGCCAAACGTCGCCTTCACATGGGCAAGAAGCAGAGGAAGAAGACGGAGGTGCGAACCCATAAATTGCGTCAACAAAGTTGAAGTGCCAGCACCCAACCGAGCGGACAGGACCACGCAAGAAGGTCAAGGCATCGAAGTTATTTATTGACCCGATCTCTCTAACTGAAGGTGATCTGCACAACATCAGTGAGACAATGTGCGATGTCACCTCCGAGGCCCTCCAAAATTCCATGCAGGAGAACTAGATTATGTTGGGGGCCCTCAGAGCACAGCTGCAGGAGTTGCAAGTGTGCCCTCCTCAGGCTGGTACCCTTTTAACCAACCTCGCAGTCGGACCAACGGCAGTAGAACAGATGTTGCATGCTCGGGTGACGAATACCATAGTGCTGCTAGAAGGGGTACTAGTGACAAAAAATATGGGATAACTACAGAGCTACAAGCTAGGGAGTGTTACACAGTAATTTGTCACTGTCTCCCTGTCAGTCTTCCTACTGTGTCATGAGTCCAAGTTAATCATGCTCATGCTCTCTAATGTTGCCAAATGACCCACTTTGGCAAAGTTTTCTTATCAGCACGACTTTTGTCAAAATAACCGCGCTGATGGGCGCTCCATAATAGACCGAACACTCTACCAGTGCGGAAGTACACCTGTTTCCCGCGCTGGTCGAATTTGATGAGCCAGCACATCTGTTATTCATATCTGATCACGCTGACATGAACTTCTTTGTTATTCAGCTGCGATGTCAGCGCACCAGTGCAGTTATGGACCCACGCTGATCCAGTTTGGGCGAGTTTGTTCTAACAGCCGGCCTTCCAGATGACTCCAGACCTGGTTGTTGGCCTTGTAAATGTCGCCCTCCCTTCTCTGGCATGTTTGTTTCTTCATTTGAGCCACCTTCATTGGAGATAAGCTCATCCTCCCACCTTTCATGGAGACTCCTTCTCCTACTTAAACCTCTACCATTGCCATGAGCAGGGAGTTTTTGGGGGAATAGTTTTGGCAAAGAGTTTTTTGGACAGAGTGGAATTCATAGTGTTTTAGTGCTGCTCCTAATAGGCAGTTGGTGTGTTAAGTGTGGATTTCTAGAGAGCTTAAGGAAGGTTGTGAAGTCTTGTTGTCTTGTGTGAGAGAGAGAGTTGTTTTTCTTGGGAGATCTACCTCCAAGGGTGAATGCTTATGGGACTTGCTGGCTGGACCCTCTTGAGAAGGACTCAACGTCAGAACATTGGTTGTACCTTTCTCTGTTATTGATTAATAAATGATAGATGACTACTGTTATGGTTCCATTCTCATTTGTCTTTGTAATGGTTAATGTGAATTACATCCTTTCTGACTGATGTATAATTTCTTTTATCAGATTTCACGCTTGTGTTTGTTTTCTCTTTGCATGTGCAAGTGTCCATCCACGAGGATAGTGGAGGATCGTGACCGACCAGAGCAAAAGAGTGGGAGCGGCATCTCTTCATCAAACAATAGCACTGGAATCCAAGTAGGTGCTCATTGCCTACCTTTTAATTGCAATTAGGAGCTTGCATAGTAGCATTAATTGATTGTTGCTAGACCCCTTCTGGGCTAGTAGGGATCGCCTCTATCCGTAGAGGGGATTTACCTCTCCAACAATTTGGCGAATCCACTGGGGAACTGGCCTCTATCCTTTTTTGTTCATTCTTGCTTTGAGGTTTGTTTTGGTATTTTTTTGAATTTTTGGGGATTAATTATCAGTCTCTTGCATTTCCTGGGTTGATCTGGGAAATGCCCCTATTTGATTGAAAGATTGGCAGTTTTGATTTGGGAGTTTTGATTTGCCTATCACTATTTTTGAGCTCCATCGCGGATTTATTTTAACAGTCGCGCTGTCATCGTGCTCACCCTTTTGCAACATCCTCTTCATCACGTAACTACGCCTGACAGTCGCGATGATCCTGGAAATCGGATCATCGCGGAAAAGACGTGTATAGTTGCGATGTCAGCGCCACTTGCTAGCTTTTTACCCGTACTGACCTTGGGTTGCTATCTTAATTCCCGCAACGACTGTGTTTTTCTACGATCAGCGCGGGTTGTCTGTGTAAAATTTGCGCTGACATCTCGGGTTGTCTGTGTAAAAATTGCGCTGACATAGTGATCATCGCGGGTTCCTAGTGTGTAACTTGCGCTGATTCCTGAAAAGTTGTTTTTATAACTTTATCTCCTGAATTCATCAATCTTTCTTATCCCCTATTGTGTCTTGTCTATCATTAGCTTGTTTTGATTTCTTTTGGTTAGGGCACTCTCTCTTTGATTTCATTCGAGTGAGTCTTGTGTTTTTAGACCATGTGACCTAGCCCTTTAGAAGTTT
>APFE031179029.1:0-43169 GCA_000404065.3 Pinus taeda | reverse complement strand
ACATAACAATAATGGGCTTCTATGGGAAACAATAATAATAATATGGGGACAATAGTGGTGCAAAAATAACAATAAGGGCTACAATGAAAATAGTAATGGGGTAATCACTAGTATTATATGGACCTAACATGCCCCTCTCCTTCAAAAAAGTGTTTTCCTTAATGGTTGCGTAGTTCTCGATGCTTCTGTATAAAATTCTCATCCTCCCATGTGGAATCTTCAGTGGGTAAGTTCTTCCACTTGATGAGATACTCCAAAATTGATCGATTTCGTAGTTGTCGAGTTCTTGTTTCTGTGATTGCTTCAGGTTCCAATATTATTTTTCCTTCCTCGTCAAGTTTTGGCAATATTGTTTGAACTGGGAGCTTATCACCTATAACCGTCTTTAAGCATGAAACATGGAAAATTGGGTGCACTCGAGAAGTTGCAGGAAGATCCAATTTGTATGCCATAGTACCAATATTTTGCAACACCTTGTACGGACCATAATATTTTGGTGATAATTTATTATCCTTCTTAGCTTTCTTGAGGGACATTTTTTTATATGGTTTTAGCCATAGAATACCCAATCACGTACATGAAAACTTATTTCACTTCGATGTTGACCTGCCTGTTGTTTCATTCTATTCTACTCCAAAGTTAGGTTATCCTTTAAGAGTTGGAGAACTTGTTGTTGATGCTTGATGTGATCTTCCACTGCTTGAACCTTATAATTTTCTCTTAAATATGATGCGATGGATGGTTTATGATATCCATAAAGTTCCATAAAAGGGTAATTTTTTTTGTAGTATGGAAGGAAGTGTTATACCACCATTCAACCAAAGGAAACCATTTGACCCATTGTGTCTTTTTATCAGATATAAAGCAAAGAAGATATCCTTCCAAACTTCTTTTTACTATATCATTTTTCCCATTAGATTGAGGATGATAAGATGAGCTATAAGCTAACTGAATACAAAGACAAGAAAATAATTCTGTCCAAAAATTTCCAATGAAAATGGGATCTCTATCGCTTACAATAATCTTTGGGTTTCCATGTAGCTTTTGGATTGTTTCCATAAATGTAGTAGAAATTGTTCTGGCTTTAAATGGATGAGATAATGCACAAATGTGTGCATACTTGGTGAGTCTGTCAACTACCACCATGATGACACTCTTTCCTTCAGACTTGGGTAAACCTATGATAAAATCCATTGAAACCTCCTCCCAACATTGACTTGGAATGGATAAAGGTTGTAATAGACCTAGGGTCTTAATTATTTCAAGTTTATTTTGTTGGCAAACCAAAAATTATGCCACAAAATTTTGAATATCAAGTTTAAGGCCATCCCAAAAAAATTCCTTCTTAACCTTGTGGTAAGTTTTTAGAAAACCCGAGTGCCCTCCTAAGGGAGAGGTGTGCAATTCCATAAGAATCTTTTGTTTGAGTTGGGAATTATAGCATAGGTATAAACGATCTTTGTTTCATAATGAATCCTTTTTCCAGCTAAATATATCAGATGTACTGGGATCTTGTTGTAACTTTTGAATGAGTGCCCACACTTCTTTTTCATTCTTCCATTCATCCCTTGCTTTGTTTATCCAATCTGGTTGGATAGTAGAAATGGCGCAAAGCAATGCTTCCACATCCTCATCCTTTCTTAAGAGTGCATCTGCCACAACAATTTTCTTCCCTTTTTTCTAGATGATTTCAAAGTCATCACCCAACATATTTGTGGCGCATTTTTTCTTCTCTTCTAAAGATAATCTTTTTTCTAAAAAGTATCTAAGACTATCATGATCTGTTTTTATCTTGAAGTGCCTTCCCATTGGGTAGGGTCGCCATTTTGTAAGTGCGTGTAGTATTGCCAAAACTTCCTTCTCATAAATAGCTTTGTGTAAATGCTTTCCTTTGAGTAGATGACTTTCAATAGAAATGGATCTTTATTCTTGCATTAAAACAACACCAATTTCATTTCATGAGGCATCACATTCTACAATAAAGGTTTTTGTGAAATCTGGCATAACTAAGACTGGTGCTTGGAAAATTGCCTCTTTAAGATGTTCAAAGGCCTTCATTTCTTCTCTAATCCATGAAAATTCATCTTTCTTTAATAATGTTGTTAGAGGTTCTAATATTCTCCCATAATTCTTAACAAACCTGTGATAATACCCTCTCAACTAGAGAAATCCTCATAGATACTTTATGGATGTGGGGATTTTCCATTCCTTAATGGATTTAATTTTTCTAGGGTCTACCTTAACACCTTAATGAGATACAATATGACCCAGATATTCCACCTCTTTTACTCCAAAGAAACATTTGAGCTTTTTGCATATAATTGTTTCTCCTCCAATAGTTTGAGCACCTTGTCAACATGTTGAACATGATCCTTGCAAGACTTGTTGTAGATTAGTATATCATCAAACAATACTAACACAAATTTTCTAAGGGTGGGTTTGAAAATGGAACTTATCAAACCTTGAAATGTAGAAGGTGCGTTGGTAAGGCCAAAATGCATGACCAAAAATTCATAATGACCCTCATGAGTTCTAAGTGCTATTTTCAAAATGTCTTCAGTCTTCATTTTGATTTGATGATATCTTCATTGAAGATCCAACTTGGTGAAGTAAATTGATCCATGATATTCATCCAATAATTCATCAATGACAGGAATGTGAAATTTATCTTTAATAGTGAGCTTGTTGAGCTCCCTATAATCTAGACACATGTGCCATGATCCATCCTTCTTGTGCACTAATACTACTAGAGCAAAGAAAGAACTTTGACTAGGTTTAATTATACCAGCCTCTAACATTTATGCTACCATATGCTCAATTTCACTCTTTTGAGCATAGGGATATCTGTAAGTCCTAATGTTTGGAGGAACACTTATTGGAACCAAATGAATAGTATGATCCTGATCACGAATAGGTTGGAGGCCTTTGGGATTCTCAAATACCTTGGAATAATTTTCCAAGACTTTTTGGAGATCTGGAGAAATAAACGATTTCAATGTGGGAACCTCTAGCAAACATAATTGTGCAATTACGCCTCATTGTTCTTTATTTAGAATATTTGTCATTCTGTTAGAGTTGATTATCTTTCTTGGTTTCCCTGCAATACCCCTTAATTCAAATTCCTTTCCTTTTAAAAAAAAATTCAAGAAAAGTTCTTGAAAATTAATCTATCGTATCCAAAGATTGTAGCCATTGGACTCCTAGTACAACATCAACACCACCCATTGGAATGGAAATCATTGGGCTATTCAATACATCTTCTCCCATGGATATCTTGATATTATGGCACTTTCTAGAGAAATTTATGGTTCCTCCACTTGCAACCATCACTTGACACTCTGGTACTGGATATAGGAAGCAATTCAATTCATTGGATATCTTACAATGAATAAAATTATAGGTATTTCCTTAATCAATCAACACTACTACCTTTTTCTTCTTGATATGTCCTTCTATCTTGATAGTTTGAGGAGTGGTAGTTCTGACCAATGCATTACATAATATGGTCAGATTCATTTCTTCTTTCTCTAAGGTTTGTTCCTGGTGTATATCCTCTTATTTTGATGTTTCTTGTTCCTTTTCTTCCTCCTCTTCAAAATCTATGTAAAATAATTTCTTCTCAAAACACTTATGACTTTTAGTGGATTTTCTATCACAACTGTAACAAAGCCCTTTTTCTCTTTTTTCTTCCAATTGTTGTGGTGTCAAACTTGTAGGTTATGGAAGGCTAGGAGCAACAACACTTCCATATTTATAGTTGTGAGTGGTAGGCTTCCTTGTTGCCATAATTTTGCTTTCCATTTTTTCTTGCCAACCTAAATGCCTTCTCTAATGAATCAGGTTCCCAAAGGTGAACCTCATGTTGGATGTTATCCTTTAAAGTCCCTATAAGCACATCAATCCTATACTCCCATGGAATATCTTTTACCCTTATATTCAATTTTTGGAAGTCCTCAATGTGCTCCATCATTGAACTCTTTTGTTTGAGATTTATCAATTGGCTAAAAAAGGTGTTTCTTTTTGTATCCTCATCATGTGCTATCATTTCTTCCGTAAAAATTTCCCAAGTGCCAATTTGTTTACAAGAGAAAATCCATCGATACATATTGACATCAATGATAATCTGTGTCCAACAATCTCCCCCTTTGTTATTGATGGCAATATTCTTCTGCTCTCCCCTTTTGACATCAATGTCAAAGGAATGCATACGAACTTCCCCTGTCATAGTGCTCTTTTTCTTTTTACTCAAGATAGAAGGATTGATGCTTTATCATCAATTTGCACATTATTCCCTCTTCATGTCTCAAAAATTTCTTTATCACGGTTTCAACAATTCTTAAAGATGCTCTACTTCAGTGCTTACAATCAGATTTCAAATAGCTATACACCAAGTGTCCAAGTCCAGGCTTTTATGCTTCAATTCATATTGTTGTCTCCATAGGTAGAATTGAGAGACCTTCATAGACCAAATTTAGAGAAAAAATTCCACTGAGATTGTCCTTCTTGCTGTCTTTCTTCAGATCTGAGTTCATTTGTGTCTTTGTGCTTCTTCTTAAGTCACTGTCATCCTTTCCTTGTGTCTTGTACATATATTAGCTAGTTATTTCCTCTTAGCATATTTAGATATACTATTTGTGACTGTCTTTTAAAATCATTCTGCTAATTTGCATCTATTTGCAATGCTTCAGTTTGTTATATGCTACCAGCTGCTCTTACCTCAAACTCCATTCCAGATGTACCAGTTTGTTTGAAGATTGCCTCTATTAGTATCCAGAATTTATCCGTTCTCACATTAAATCGCTGAGTTAAGACATAAACATCTGTGATAGCAACACCATATTTGTTTGCCCTATTTCTTTAACAACATTCCAAAGACTGGTTACAAGATCATATGCTTCAATGGAGTACCCCTGAGAAATGATCTTTATCAAAGAATGACTGTTAATATAGTTCAGCAAGGATTTCATAAGGACCCTTTCACTAATAGCTTCAGCAATAATGATCAAGAATCACAAGCTCCCCCTAAATGTATACGTCATATCTCTTGGTAGAGTCTTCTCATAAAATACTTAGATTATCAAAATTTAGGCCAATGACAGATGTTGTTGGCTAGAGAGCTCATGGGACTTTCGGATTGTATTTGCTTTCTTCTCCATACTTGTGTAACTTTCATCTTTTGCATGGTTCTAGCTTGTATAAGAGCCCATTTTAAGTTACAATCACGTGCCATATGACCAATGTTATGACACTTGAAGCATTCTACATTGTTCATGAATAAGAATTCATGATTTCTTCCTGCAAAATTATTTCTTGGAGATTGTTGCGGACTATAATATCTATCTATATGAGATGGTTGGGGACCATAACATCTATTGTTATGATATGCTTTATAGTCTTTTTCCATGTGACCAAAGTTTGTACAAGAATAAAAATAACCAAAAAATGAACTTTGGTACCTGGGAGATGGATATTTCCTGTAGAAATTTCACCTGTAGATCAAACTGGTAATGCAATGTACTAAAGCAAAACACATGATCTACTTCTACAAAACATTAAGTGGAAGCAAAATTAATTTCATGGGCAACATCAACCATAAACACATATAACTGATCAGGAAAAATAATCACACATAACACAGATATATCATTGGGGAAAGCACCAGCATAAAACCCCCAACACTGTATTATCAATCAAGTGGAAATCCTCTTCTGTTTACAAAAAATATCAGCTCAAGAGCTATCCTGTACTTCTTGCAATCAAAAGATGATGATAATAGACTCACTATGCCTCAATATGTAGGCAACCATCCATCAATCCCCTATTTCCTTGCGCAATTTTGATTGGGGTCCAATTCATAACATATGAGCATTGGCCCCAAATCATACCTGCTGTCAACCATAGGTCCAACTACGCAATCCTTGAGGACATTAGTTCCTCATGCATGCAAGGAATATTCCATGGGAAGATCAAGCATCTGATAGTACATTGTCCCTCATCTAATCTCAACTAGGTCTTTGACAGAACTGACATGCAACAGTTATCCATGAGTGAATCCTCAGTTATCTAAAATAATAGTTGTCACATGCTTGCAAGCATTAACAAACTATATTTTACTATTTTAACAACATGTTAAAATAATCTAATTGGACTTCACTAGTTAGAACTAAGTCAATTGATTCTCTTATTATAGAACTCATACTTATTCCCTCAATTAGTGGAGGAAATTAAGGGTAGATTCCTCAATCAGTGGGACAACTCATGTGCATGCTCACAAAGACTTCAAATTCGAATTTCCTTAACTAATTAACTCAACTGAATTAATTAATTAATATTTCCAACTACTGTTAAGACCAAGATTAATTTTACTTCCTATAGATAGACTAGGGACTGCTATGAATAGGAAGGGACCCAGAAATGTTATTTTTAGAACTTTTTATTTTTAGCAGTTTCACCTCTCACCCAAGGTGGCCAATGACCTCACTGGCCAAACTGCTATTTTTAGACATTCTATTTTTAGCACATTCTAAATTTAGCATTTCTTGTTTCCCACGTTTCAACACTCCCTCTCAACAAGAAAGGGATTATCAGCAACCTTGATCCTATCTCTGTGGAACTCAAACTTGCCTTTTGACAATGCCTTTGTTAAAATATATGCATCCTGCTCCTTGGTCGAAATGTAGTGCAACATCATGATCCTCTTGACCACACAATCCTGTAGATGATGATAGCGGATATATATATATGCTTGGACCTGTCATGAAACACTGGATTCTCAGAGAGTTTAATGCAACTCTGATTATCACAACATATCAATATAGGATCCATCATCTGACCAAACAATCCCACTAGAATCTTCCACATCCAGATGGCCTCACATGCAGCTTGACTAGCTTCCATGTACTCCACTTCCACTATGCTAAGTGCAACTGATCTCTGTTTCTGGCTATACCAATAAACTACGGCTGACCCAAGTTTGAAGATCCCTCCAGAGGTGCTCTTCTTTTCTGATGGACTACCTGCTCAATCTGCATCTGTGAAGCCTTGGAGCTTTACTCCCTCTATCTTCCTGTACCATAATCCATACTGTGTAGTGCCTCTAAGATATCTCAGCACATGCTTTGTTGCCTTACAAAATAACTTGGTTGGCTGAACCATAGCTTGACTCAGTTGGTTAACTGCAAAGCACAAATCTGGTCGTGTGTTCACCAAATACATGAGTGAGCCCACAAGCTGCCTATAAATTGTAGCAGCTACTACCTCACCTGAAGTAGCATCCTCCTTCCTCTAGTTACCTGCTAGAGGAGTCTCCATGGGCTTGCACATATCCATGTGGAAGCACCTCAGTATCTCATTGGCATACTTTCCTTGAGACACAAATACTTCCCCATCTCTCTGCCACACCTCCATACTTAGAAAGTAGTGCATGAGGCCCATGTCCTTCATCTCAAACTCTCTTGCAAGATCTTCCTTGCAAGACTTGATCAACTGATCATCACCTATCAAAATTAGATCATTGACATAAAGTACAATAATCAATAGCTTACCATCTACAATGATGTGGTAGAGGTTCACATCCGCTTCACTCTTGGTGAAGTCCAACCCAATGAAATAGATGTCGATCCTAGTACACCAAGCACAGGGTGCTTGCTTCAGCCCATACAATGCTTGCTTGACCTGACACACATGTGACTCACGATCGAAGGTCTAAAATCCCTCTGGCTGCTCTATGTATAACTCTTCCTCAATCTCCCCATTGAGGAATGTTGTCTTCACATCCATCTGATGGATCTTCCAACCCATTTGTGCTGATAGTGCTAGAATCAATCTAATCGATGAGTACCTTGCAACATGAGCAAAGGTATCATCGTAGTCAATCCCCTCAACCCGTGAGAAACCACGGGCAACAAACCTTGCCTTGTGTTTCTCAATACTACCATCAGCTACCTGCTTTACCTTGTAAAGCCATCGGGAAGTAACCACTGACTTGTCCCCAGGTCTAGGAACAACATTCCATACACTGTTTCGCATGATAGAATCATACTCCTCTACCATATCATCCACCCAAACTGGCTGTTGTACTGCCTCCTCAAAAGAAGAAGACTCAATCGCTACACACTCCCCAACCAGGGCCATCTAGCTAGTGTATCTATCGAGAGATCTCCTTTGTTTGTGCTGAGAGGATGGTTGCCCCACATTCTCTCTCACATCCTACATCAATCTGTCATCTTCCCATGAGTGTTTCTGCCCCTCTCTCGAAGTCTCTCTAGTAGTGGTGATCTCCACAACTAGAATCTCTGCATGCGGCTGCTCTGCATCATCAGGAGGCTCCTCCTCCTTAGCAACTAATAGTTCCTCATCATCACCATGCAACTTGAGTTGCCTCTCAAGTGATGCTCGCATGGTTCGCTGCTCATCAAACTTCAGATCCCTACGCACTATGGTCCTCTGACTGGCAGGCAGAAACACACGATAGTTGTGAGGTGTATCAGTGTACCCCACAAGTAATCCCAACTCACCTATTGGGTCTAGCTTCTTTCAAGCATCTTTGGTCACATTACAGAAGATTGGTGATCCAAAGATGTGGAAGTGACTCACATCTGGTCTCTTCCTCGAAAAAGCCTCCATAGGTGCCTTCATCCCCAAAATACGATGAGGACTTCTGTTCTAAAGATATATTGTTGTATTTCATGCATCAGTTGACAGATGAAGTGGTAGGCCTTGGTCATGCAACATTGATTGAGTTGTGCCCACAATAGATCTGTTCTCCCTTTCAGCCACCCCATTCTGTTGTGGTTATGAGGTGCCATGAGTTCCCGTTTAATTCCTTCTGAAGCACAGAAGTCCTTAAACTACTGGGAAATATACTCTCCACCATTATCAATTCATAAGGCCTTTATTTTCATCCCTGATTCTTTCTCTACCAAAGCTTTGAACTCACAAAACTTCAAGAAGGTTTGATCCTTCTTTTACATGAAGTAGATCCAACATCTATGAGAAAAATCATCAACAAAAGTAACATAATACCATTGCTTTCCAATGGAGGCTGTAGAGAAGGGCTTGCATACATCTGAATGAAATCACTCCAGAACTGCTCCTGCTCTACCATCCTGATCATGAAAAGAAGATTTTGCATACTTACCCAAAGTGAAACCTTTGCATGTGCTCACTTGCTCTAGCTTGCACTTGGGTAATACGGTAGAAATTTGTTGCATGATCATCAAGGCCCCATGATGCAAGTGGCCTAGTCTCCTCTGCAATAACTCGCCAACATCTTGGCCATGCATCACCTCTACTTTCGAACTCAAAGAAACATACTCTTCTACCTGTAACTTATAGAGATTCTTAACTCAAATCCCTATCTCTTTGGTTTGTTCAGTGCCGATATGCCTTAGGAAATCCTTTCCCAAACTAAAGACTACATCATAACCTTTATCCTCAAGCATAGCAATAGACAAAAGATTCTTTTTCATCCTTGGCACATACATAACATTAGAAAGAGAAGGGGGAGAACCATGCACCCTCTAAAACACAATCGTACCTTCACCTGAGACACGGTACTTTCCGTCATTGCCCATCTCGATCCATATCTGGAGATCCTTCTCCTCCAAAGTGCTGAAAATAGTCTTGTCACCTGACATGTGGAATGAAGCTCCACTGTCCAAGTACCAAACACATCCCATGCTTGATGAAACCATGCATGCAATAAGAGAGAAATCCATATCAAATTGTGAAGCTAGAGCATCACCATCAGATTCCTTGGAGGAACCTTTCTTGGACTTCTTCCTCTTTGGGCAACTAGTCGCATAGTGACCCAACTCATGACAATGAAAGCATCTCACCTTTGACTTGTCAAACTTCTTTCCTCCTTAAGAAGACTTGGATTGGGATTCCTTCCCTTTCCCTTTCTTAGCTTTAGATGCTAAAGCCAAGTTCTCTTCATCATCATTCTTTGATGAAGAAGCATCTCTGGTGTTCCATCTGATCTCCTCCTGCATCAAATCCGACCATAGTCATTCCCAATCTGGCAATTTGTCCCTTCCATTCGCTAAGTCCTAGTAGCTATTCTAGGTCTTAGGAAGGCCAAGGAGTGCTATAATCACTATATCCTGATCAGTGGTAGTGATCCCTATGCTTGCAAGCTCATCTCTGCAATTGGTGAGCTTGTTTAGGAATGTAGTGATCATATCGCCCTTCTCACACTTGATATTTCAAAGCTTTTCCTTCAGTGCTAGCTTCCTCTGATCACTGCTATTCTGATATGAATCTTTCAATGTTTTCCACATTGCAAACAGAGTCTCCTTCCTATGGAGGCTTGAGACTATGTGATCTCGAACTCCCTCTAGGATGATTCTCCTAGCTCTAGCCACATTCTTCTTCTAGTCTGTAGCTTGAGTAGCATCAGTAGGCTTGGGGACATCTTGATCAATGAAGTCCTTAATGCCATTATCTTCCAATACTACCTCCATGCGATCCTTCCAAGCTATGTAGTTTGAGCTGCCATCAAGGGCATACTCAAGCCTCAAACCTGTGAAGGCCATCTGGATGAAATCTGAACTGTGATGAGAACTAGATATCTATATCCCGAATAATAGACTTCGACTTTCTTTCTCTTGCTTGTATATTTTTCCTTGCATGATGAACTGTGCTTCGATACCATGTATAAATTTCACCTGTAGATCAAACTGGTAATGCAATGTACTAAAGAAAAACACATGATCTACTTCTACAAAACATTAAGCGGAAGCAAAAATCGATTTCATTGAGCAACATCAACCATAAACACATATAACTGATCAAGAGAAATAATCACACATAACACAGATATATCACTAGGGAAAGCACCAGCATAAAACCCCCAACACTGTATTATCAATCAAGTGGAAATCCTCTTCTGTTTACAAAAAATATCAGCTCAAGAGCTATCCTGTACTTCTTGCAATCAAAATATGATGATGATAGACTCACTATGCCTCAATATGTAGGCAACCATCCATCAATCCCCTATTTCCTTGCGTAATTTTGATTGGGGTCAAATTCATAACATATGAGCATTGGCCCCAAGTCATACCTGCTATCAACCATAGGTCCAACTACGCAATCCTTGAGGACACTAGCTCCTCATGCATGCAAGGAATATTCCATGGGAAGATCCAAGCATCTGATAGTACATTGTCCCTCATCTAATCTCAACTGGGTCTCTGACAGAACTGACCTACAACAGTGATCCATGAGTGAATCCTCAGTTATCTAAAATAATAGTTGTCACATGCATGAAAGCATTAACAAACTATATTTTATTATTTTAACAACTTGTTAAAATACTCTAATTGGACTTGACTAGTTAGAACTAAGTCAACTGATTCTCTCATTATAGAACTCATACTTATTCCCTCAATCAATGGAGGAAGTTAAGGGTAAATTTCTCAATCAGTGGGACAATTCATGTGCATGCTCACAAAGACTTCAAATTCGAATTTCCTTAACTAATTAACTCAACTAAATTAATTAATTAATATTTCCAATTGTTGTTAAGACCAAGAGTAATTTTACTTCCTATAGATAGACTAGGGACTGCTATAAATAGGAAGGGACCCAGAAATGCTATTTTTATAACTTTCTATTTTTAGCAGTTTCACCTGTCACCCAAGGTGGTCAATGACCTCAATGGCCAAACTACTATTTTTAGACATGCTATTTTTAGACATTCTATTTTTAGCACATTCTAAATTTAGCATTTCTTGTTGCCCACTTTTCAACATTTACTTGATGTACTTCTGAAGCCTTTCTGCCTTGAGATCCTTTGATGATAACCATTGCCTCTCACATCTTTGACATCATCTATAGTTCTTCTTGGAGCAAGATTTCTTCTATTGTAGTCTTGATTTTTCTCCTTGCCTTTGTTGGAACTAGGAGCATCACCATTTCTTTCTAGCTTCTTCACATCTCTTTTGTTTAAAGCATTTTCATTCTCGTTTGAGGGTTCACCTGCATACTGAGACCTGATTTATCAGATGGACATCTGTGATAGCTAAGCATGTCATCCAAGGCTTGAGAGCTCTTCAAGATTTTCTTCATCCCTCCAACCTTTGTCCCGAGGAAGACAGACTCTTCTTCTAATATTTCACCCTCACTATTCTTCTTAGCAAGTTGTTCCTCAGTTTCTTCCTTTATACGAATAGCTTCATCTGCTTCTATTTTAAGGGAGATTATATCTGACTTCATTTTGAATATTTATTCATTCTTTGCTTGACTACTTTCCATTTCTTCCTTGATCATTGTAGCTTTACTTGTTTCAACCTTGAGAAGCTTGATGTTAGATTTTAATTTGAAGATTTCTTCATTTTTTGCTTTTAGTTGATAGATCATCGTGTTTCTCTCCTTTCCTGCTTCATCAACCTGTCCTTTTATGACTTCCAATTCTTCCTTTGTCTTCTCAGCTCCTTGTACTTGTTTCTTGGCTTCTTGTAGTTGAGATTTGAGAGAGGATACCTCTACCTTGTACTGACCAATCTCTTCTTCAAGTTTGTTCAAGCTCTTGTGCCTTTGTTCAAGTTGACTTGACAAGGTATATTCCTACTTCTTTGCTTTATTCAATTGATTTTTCATGGATATGACTTATTCATGATGCTTTCTTTTGCTTTGATGATATTCCTTCTTAAGCGTAGCAAGCTCTTCATCCATTTCTTGTACTTGAAGCTTGATGAGGTTAGCTTTATTCCTTGTTTGATCTTGGTTACCAACTAGTGCTATCTTCTTAAGTTCCTCATTTTTCTTTTTCAAATTGTTAATCTCTTCCATGGCAGTCATAAGTTGAGTGAGGAGTTCTTCTACAAAATCTTTCTCATTCTCTTCATCTTCTAGGTCTGTTTTAGCCTTGATGTCATCATTCTCATGTTCAACTTCTATGATGGGTTCTATATTTCCTTCTTGATTTCCATCATCTTCTTGACTGATGGTCATGGTGAATGCCCCTTTTGAGTGAAGGTCATTAAGTTTGTCCCATATACCTTTAGCTGATGAACATTTTCCTAGATTGTTCTTTACAGAATCAGGTAGCCCTTTCAAGATTGCCTTTATTGCTTTTGTATTGTATTCCTTGGATTCTTCATCCATCCTACTATCAGCAATCACTGGTTTCTAGATTTCAATGCCTTAAGTCTGTAGGAAATTCCTCATTAAAGTTCCCATTGAGCCTCCTCAAATTGATTGTCTTCTATTGTAGTAGTAGAGGGAGACACACCCTTAGGAGGATTGGAGACTTTCTTCCTTGACTTCGCCATTTGTGTTCTAAAGATCAACCTTCAAGCTGTTAGGCTTTGAATGAAGGTGATGGCTCTGATACCAATTGTTGTAAATACTGAGAGGGGGGTGAATCCATATTTCTTTTTCTAACTATTGTTTTACCAGCTAAAACATATATATTCAGAACACAAGAGGAACAACAAGAATAAATGCTTTTAATAATATAAATTATGCAGTAAAATAGATACAATATATAGATGGTTGCAATTAGTTGCCAAGCTCCAACTCGGACTTTGGTGAGGCTCCAACCTCCAGAGCACCAACTCTATCTTGCCAAGACACCAATCTTGGACTTAGGAGCACTAACTCCCAAGGACTTCAATCCTTCCAGTTCTTGAGACACCAGTCCCAAAGACTCCTATCCTTCCTACTTCTGAGGCATCAACCTCAAGGACTCCAATCCTTCTTACTTCTGAGGCACTAGCCCCAAGGACTCCTATCCTTCTTGCTTTTGAGGCACTAGCTCCAAGGACTCCAATCCTACTTACTTCTGAGGCACCATCCTCAAGGGTTTTGACCCAATCTTGTCAAGGTTCATTTGATAGTAATGTTCTACTCTCAGAACTCTTCTCTACTAAGTTTTGTCTGATTATAGTTTCACTGCAGTCTCCAAGCTACAACATCAATGATAACTAGTCTTCTTATGAAGTAGTCTTCCCAATTCTTCATACTGCCCACACAGAGTTTCCAATACCCTTCATGACTTCTAACAAAGTCTTCACACAGCTTTAGTCAATCTACTATTAGTTGCACTAAGCTCTGCATAAAGAACAACTTTAGGTTCAAGCTTATGTTCTATGCTGGCTACTTCTCCCCTTCGATTATCTGCTGTCCTGTTGGCCCTACGGCCCTCTTTCTGTTCGGCTGGATCCTCTCGCTGCCTCTGTCTCCTCTAGCTTATTTTCCACAACGTTAAACAACCTTCAACAGCATAAAAAACCATAGTTTTATTTTTTTCCCATCTTTTATTCATTCCTCATGTCTCTGTTTGCCAGTTTCCTCTCTTCACTGGCCCTTTGGCTTCCTCCTCAGTCTCTGTGGTTTCCTCTGTCTCTTTGTGCTTGCCAACACTCCTGAGACACATTATTTATTAAGAGAGGTCCACAAATGCACAAAGAAATCATGTCTTACATTAAACTGTAATAATGATCCTTTTTACAGTAATTATAGGCATACACAGAGATGGCATTGTTTAACAAACAACCACGTCCCAATCACAATCGCAATCGGCTTAATTCAACCTCCTAAACTATAGTTCAAGCCTCCTGAACTATCAGGAGCATTATTGTATTGCATTTCTGCCTCAAAGGCCAGCGCACGACAAATATCAGATAGATTCTTTTTTCTTTTCAAGTTCATGAGTCGTGAATTGTTATTTCTTCGTAATATAGATGCCTGAGATCAATCCGCAAAATGAAGCGTCTAAGCTCATATATATACTTATATGTATATATATATTATATATATATTTATATACATATATTATATATATATATTATATATTATATATTATATTAATATATATATATTAATATATTATATATATATATATATATATTTTATTTATCTATGACTTTTGCAAATCACCAAAGGACACGTTCCTTGGGAGGAGGGGCCGACTTATGAGTTTTTCTCATTTAAAATATATAACTTGGAGAGTCTTCCATTATAGACTTATTGCTCATAGAATCCATATAAATGTGGTATACCCATATGGTGGTCCCACATGCCATGTCATTATTTTATTGCAATCGCCATTTTCGGAGGTTCTTCTACAAGTCGAGCCTAAAGCATTGTTGATGGCCGATGGTTGATACCAGATGCGATATTATATTAAACTGTTTATAATAGGTTCATTGGGTCCATAGTTCTATCGCAATCGGCGCCTTCACGTGGCAAGGCTTTACGGATTATGATATAGCGATGGATGTGATATTACAATAGGCGCGATATAATAGGATCATCGAGTCCGCAATTGTATATTGCAATCGGAGGTTTCGGGGTGGACAACCATTCATAACTTGTGATGCGGTATTCCTTAGCAATCATCCACTATTGATCTCTTCAGATCTAATAGTCTCGACTTAACCTGGTTAACATTGAATGCAGATGCATAGAGTCGACTCTCCACTCTTTGATTCTCTCTCCTATGGCTTATGATATGTTAGCTCCTTCATTAACATTGTTCCACTATGTTCTCCGCTCTTCCTCTATGCTCCTCTGACTGGTCTTCCTTTAGAGTCTGAACCTTTGGCATATATTACTTCTCCTGTAGCGCTGATAGCTTGTTAATGCATATATAGATGGGTTTTAGCCTCCGATAGCTCCCGATTGTGTAATCTGCTTCCTCTGATGGCTCTGCTTTGACATATATATATATGCTCTGTTCTACTCACTCTATTTGCTCTTGTAGCTCTGAGAACTCAGTTTTGGCATATATACATTACATATATATATGGCTCCTCTTGTAGCTCCTCTTGCTCCAATGTGGCTCCTCTGGCTTGGCAGTGTCTTTCAAAGACCTCCTTGCATATATGAATGCCTCTATTGCTCTAATATCCTATAATATGCTTTGATCTACCTCCTTTGGTAACTCCTTTTGCATATGGCTTGGCTATCCTGATGGCCTTGCTCGTATCTCTCCATGGATCTGCTCAACTTCCCCTTGGCTTCTAGTATCTAGAATATTGCCATATTAGTATCTAGAATATTGCCATATTGACATCAATGACAATCTGTGTCCAACACTTTTCTCCTCAAAACCCACACCAAAGTAATAGTGCCATTCTTAGTAGTGAGAAATATGTTAATACAAAGGGATGTAGGTGAGAAGAGAGAAAACCGGGTAACAGCTTTGCAAGAATATGACATTGAAATCAGACCAACAGAAATTATAAAGGTCAAGCTTTTTTTAGGATGTTAGTAGGAGCATCTTATCTATCAGCACTACGAGACTCAGGTGATGATGTACAAGTTTATGAGGAACTTCATGATGGACCAGCTAGTGGACATTTTGGAGGAGATACCACCGCACATAAAATCTTGCATGCCAGCTATTACTGGCCAACATTATTCAAGGATGCACACAATTATGTAAGGAGATGTAAAGTTTGTCAGGTAGCTGTTGGGAGACAAATAAAACCCACATTACCATTACGTCCATTCAAGATTGAACAACCTTTTGAGCGATGGGGATTGGACAAAATAGGTGAGATCATTCTTCATTCTTCTAAGCAGCATAGATACATCCTTACAGAACCTGATTACTTCACAAAATAGGTGGAAGAAATTCCACTCAAGGTAGCTAATTTTGAAAACATTATTGAATTCATCGATTAATTTATCATAACCAGATTTGGTCTACCATCTGCCATGATGTTTGATAACGTGTCTTATTTTTCAGGCAATGCCATGACAAAATTTGCTCTCAAAAGAGGTTTTAAGATTAAGTACTCTGCCAACTATCATCTCCAGGGAAATGGGTTAGCTGAATCTACAAACAAAAATCCAATAAGGATTATTAAATGAACCGTTGACCAAAGTCAAAAGAACTGGCATAAGTCTTTGATATTTGCTCTGTGGGCAGATCGAATAACTCAAACAGCCTCTATTGGTACTTCTTCTTTCAATTTGGTCTATGGGAAAGAAATTGTCTTACCCACAAATGTAGCTATTCCCTCTTTAGCCTTTGTTTAGTTCATTGAAGAAACTCCCTCCTCTTCTATGCAAGTAAGACAATTACAAATCCTTAAGCTTGAAGAGGAAAGGGAAAAGGCTAGAATCACACATGCACATCATCAACAGTTAGTCAAGACTTCCTTTGATTCAAATTCTGTAAGTTCAAAATCTTTTCAAATTGGAGAACTAGTATTGAAATGGGATAAAGCTCACAAAGAAAAAGGTAAGCATACCAAGTTCGAACAAATGTGGTTTGTCCCATTTTATATTGTGGAACAAATAGGCCCATCAACCTTTTTATCGCGGGATTTATTAGGTAAGAGAGAATCGATATCTGTTAATGGGAATATCCTAAAGAAATATTTTCCATAGAATATGATATCTTCTATTCACTGTATATTATTTCCTTTATTTTATTTTTCTAGAAAGAATAATACAAGTTAAAAAACATTTACTTTTGGCTTTACAAATAATAGTGTATTTTTAATTTTGACTTTTCGCTTGTATAAGTAAAGGCTCTTATGAAAGTAATCTTCACACATGAAACATATAGTTAAGTTCTTGCTCCAAAACTGCATGTTCTCTACCAAAATTATTTGATATTCAATAAAAATTAAGTTTAGAAAGAAATATTTCCTCTACATCAGTTAAGAAAAGTATCAATAACAAAACAAAGTCTCTCTATAGAAAAGCATCTTCAAACTCTACAATTATCATCCAGAAGCTCTTAAGGAGCCAATGATTCTCCCCACCTAATCAACTTTCATTTTTAGAGTGTAATTATAAAATATACTTAAACTTAAAGGATAAGAGGTCTCATCAAGAGCCAGCTTACCATGATCATAAGGTTATAACTAGTTGATATTACCAATACTGCATATCAAAACAAGGTAATGACTTGAGATTGTATTAATCAGAAAGACAATGGGTCTCATTATGAGCCAACTTGTTTAGTTACGTTATAAATCAATTTAATGGCATTGTCAATTTTGGTCACCAAACCAAAACATTGTCCTTTAAGGGTTAAAAGATAAAAAAGTTGAAGAAAAAGAAGTATTTCAGAAAATAAAAAGACAATAAGTATATAAATATGAGCTTATCTCTAAAATTGCATTCTGACCAAGGTGGGATGTTGAATCGTTGCTGGCTAAAAGGTAACCCTGTCGAGGCTATGAACGCCTGCTGGTAGCAGAGGCTCTACTTATGACAACTGAGTATACCAAAAACTAATATGAAAGAGCCTCCCTGTTTTTATCTTTAAAACCAAGTAATGGCTGATGTAGAAAAAGTAACTTTCTTATGAGTTGAGGATAATCAAAAGGATGATGATTAAGTGGATATTGTTTAGATATTCAAAGAGTAGTATGACTTATCTTATATTTCATGTAAATTCTATTTTCTAAATCATCATTATTTTGGAAGTTTTAGAAATTGCAAAAAACTCTCAGAGATAACTTGTTCTTCCAAGTGAATCACCAATTGTTGTGCTATTCAACAACCCCCTATTTGTTAATAGTAGTAGTCAGCTTACATTAATAAATGGGGACCCTTTAAAAATTCTTTCCAAACATAAGTTTAGCATTTAGGTATTTTCTTTATTAATTTGGAATAAAACAAGATATCAATCAAACCCCTTTTCAAAAGAACTAGTGAATGCTTTCCTTTCCTGCATATCACATGATTAAGCATGATTGAAAGCCTTGCCAACCCACCAAATCTAGGGAAAAATAATCAAAGAAGGACTTCATGCTAAAATGCTTTGAAAGTACTAATTTGCTTATATAAACTAGGTCGTTATGTATTTCTCATCAAAACTAAGTCTCGCATCGCATATCGCTATTTGTAGAAGGAACGCCTTAATAATTTATCTAAAAAACAAGTGAAATATGAAATTGTGATCACATTATTTCGCTTACCGCATCACATTTCGAGCATTTAAAACAACACCGCAGAGTTACCGTCCATCGAAATTGCGAAATGTGATCAATACCCAGACCCACTCCCTACATACTTTACAAACAAATGTTTAGGTCCGCCGCTTAGTAAAAAGGTCTTTACATAGAAAACCTAACAAATGAGCTATGTCTTAGAAATAATAAATAAGTGGCTCACATCTCACATATCGCAAAAACATAAGACACGGTAAGAAAAGCAAAAGGGCATAATGCGATAATGCGATTTGCGATATTGCTTCGCAAATTGAAAAATTGGCATTATTACGATTCGAAGGCCGGCCACCCTAAAATATTTCTTCCCGACTTATGATGCAGACATTTATGAGCATTAAAGCTAAGAGATAACGAAAATTAGTGGGCATTTAGTGAAGGTGAATGGAATTCATGTGTTAAAATCCATTTAACGTGATATGATATCTTCTTACGTGCGTTCAAATAAAACTCCTTTTATCACCTTTACAAGTTATCTGTATCATTCCATTTCACATTCATTATTATCTCTGTATATTCGATAGCTACTATTTTTCTCCACTTTTAGGAACAATCCACAGAACAAATCTTCGGGAGCGATGGTGAAGAAAGGCAAGGCAGTTGCATCTGAGAAATAAAAAATGGCTCCCCTATTTTCAGATACTACATGCAGCAGAGATGGAGGAACCTCTACATGGGAAACCATGTATAATATCTTAGAAGAAGAGGAACCAAGACTTCTAGAAACAAATATCATAGTTGATGGTCATGATTCCTCAGATGCCTCCATTTTCGAGATGACATGCTCATTTTTGCATCACATAGCTACATGCCCAAAGATAATCCCTTATACAAATATGGTTAAATGGGTTATTGATGAGGCCGATATCTCAGAAAGAGAATTTGGACCAAAAGCCAAGCGGTTATGGGATCTTTTTTTCCAAACAACCTACGACTTCTGTACCACCTACTAGAGCCACAAGTCATCTACAACAAGTATTTTGTTGAGAAGTTTGCCAAAGAGAATGAGGAACCAACAGACTGCACCCAGACTTGGTCAAATAATGAGGAAAAAATAAAAAAATACAAAAATGGTATGTAATCCACTGCGTCCCCTCCCCTCATAGTTTTGCAATAGCCATGTTATGTAGGATGTTTGGAAACCCCGATAGCATTGAATTTTCCCAAGAATGGCTATTATTAATAGATGCAGCCATAAACACAACTATAATGAATTGGGCCCAATTTTTTCCTAATAATTTAGCAAAGGCAATAATCGATTATAGGAGGAAAAGAAGTGTCTCAATGAGGGTTTACCCTCCATTTTTTATGAGTGCCTATGTAATGGATGAAATTTGTTTTGGTTCAAAGTTTCCTATAATGGGATGGAAGTGGACTATCCAAGATCCACTTCCCATTCATATATACCATAAAGACATGTGGGAATCTCAGTCTCAACCAATTTTTTACAAAATTTGTCATGGAGTCATGCTCCCTATCCACAAACAGATTTACAAGCAAGATGCTCCTAGATTTTCCAAGGAAACCAAGGTAGATATCCTCCTAGTGGCCAGATGGTTTGGAGCGGAAACATTCACGTATATCAGGGTATTTGGAAACATTACCCCACCACATGTCCTCCCATACTATGTTATGGACAAATTGATGGCTAGAGAGATAGCCTATGAAACAGTTGATGAGGGTGGGCTGAGTAAAGCATTGAAGGAAGAAAAAAAGGTTGTTTGGCCTACATTCCCTTTGGAGTGTCGAGAATTTGCACTACACGATTTGGGGCATGCACTTAAATAAGGAGAGATCATGTTATCTCTACAATTACCTAAATTCCCAGGTAGGCAGTATGACCCATTTGGCATTGCCAAAGACTTCACTACCATGGTAAAAGTGAAGGTATTCAGTCAAGAGGAAGATCCATTTGACGACATTTTCCTACAGAAAGAGACATTCATAGAAGTGAAGCAAATATCATCACTAATTTTTGACCAAGAAGAGCTTGAGGCCTTTCATCAATACAGAGAAAAGAGATTGTTAAAGGTCCCGTTGGACCAATTGCGCATTGAACCAATAAGGGAGTCAACTCACAGGGTAAGCCTAGAAGGTAGTTCTAGAGAAAACTCTAGAGATGACTCCCAAGCAGAATCCTAAGACAAATATACTAGGGAATTAGAGCACTTAGAACAAAAAACATAGAATGGGAGAAGCAAAAGTAAGGGGTCAGAAATAGATATAGCCCAATCTACAGAAAAGACAACTGAACAAACTTCAACTAAAAAATAGGCTGAAATTCATTCCACCTCCACCCAGCCAATAAAACCCTTGGTGATTGATTTATATGAAGAATGGGAGAACTTTAATAAAAGCTCCATGTCGAGAGACAAATGCTAGAGCTACAAACTCCACAACACAGAACAACTCAAAAAATTACAATAGAGAAAACTGTAAATACTCAAGAGGTAGAGCCCATTCCTGTCACTCCTACCTCTCAAATTGTTTTGAGGATTGAGGAGATTCCTCCTTTAGATGTGTTCTACAGTCCTACCAACAAATTCGTTGTTAAAAGACAAAGGAAGAAAAGGAAGTTGGATGCTACAAATTCTACTACTCTCGATAATGAACCGATGGATATTGTCTAGAAAGACTCACCCATAAGCCCATCCACC
This sequence comes from Pinus taeda, assembly GCA_000404065.3. Taxonomy (NCBI): domain Eukaryota; kingdom Viridiplantae; phylum Streptophyta; class Pinopsida; order Pinales; family Pinaceae; genus Pinus; species Pinus taeda. The sequence continues at coordinate 21,586 of APFE031179029.1, read as the reverse complement.
AACCTTACTAGACTATCACATTTTTTAGGGGCCTATGCTACAACGACTATTGATAAAGCAACATATGTGCAAATGTTTCTAAAGGAAAGGGAAAATGAAATATTTCTATTAGAACAATAGCTACAATGACAAAAATATAACCAGCAATCAGAATTGCAGTTAGCTAAGCTCCAGTAAGAATTTGAGCAGATGCAAATAAAACATCAAGCCAACATATAAGAGAAGGAAGCACAAATACAAGGAATAATTGATCTGCATAAAGATGATCAAAAAATTGATCAATTTATTATTGAAGCACTTAGCCTTAACTACCATCTGATGCACCAAAAGGAACTATTATGCCAAAAGGTCTTGTAATGGAATTCCTATTGCGAGACAAGTGACAAATTGACGAGTCAAGTCATTGAGATGAGACTCGAATATGATGAAATATTCAAAGGAACTATTATGCTAGAAGGTCTTGCAATGGAATTTCTATTGCGAGACAAGTGATAAATTTACGAGTCAAGTCGTTGAGATGAGACTCGAATATGATGAAATATTCAAGAGAGTTTATGAATTCATTACTTGGCACAATTTAGAAGATGGGAGGAATGCCAACTTACCTAAACTGGAGGAATCACACAAGGAAATTTTATTTGCAAACTAGGATGCTAGGCTTAAACAGGCAGAAAAGGTAACAACAGACACAACAACAGCAATAAATAGTGTTATTGAAAACATCAATTAAAATTTACAAAATGCCAACCTGGTAGCAGAGTCCATTCCAAGTTTTCTTCCAAATGTCAAACAACTCGAACAACAGTGGAGGTAGGCAACATAGGAAAAAGGAGAAGCAATTAGGAAAACAACCAGGTTAAACTGGGAAGCATACTAGTGACATTTAGTGAAGCCTCACAGCTGGTGGATGACCTTGCAATGCCTAACCACTTCTACAGAGAAAATGGTGCCAACACTAACTGATGTTGTGTTCTTTGGGCAGTTGAAATTTAAAATCAACTGACCATCATAGCATAAGCTCATGACGAACATCTGCGATCTTAAGGATCAAAGACAAAAGAGTTAGTCACCATGTTCATTTCTATTTTTGTTTTATTTTGCATAATTTGAGGAAGTTCGTTTAAACATCCTTAACTATTTTTGTAATAATATATTTTTAGTTTTGTAGTTTAGTATTTAAACCGCTCTCATGCATTTAGAGAGGGGTCCATAAATTTTATCAGAAAATCTTCAAAAAATGCACTTCTGTCCCTTTGAGGAAGTTATGGTGAAATGAATGGAACATGATTTATTTTTATCTTATCTGACATCTTCTACTGAAGTTGCACTTTTCTACTCTTAGATGGTGTTGGATTGATTGGAAGTAGATCAATATTGCTGAATCACATGAGCAGGACTTATTACAAATGGTACTTTTATCTCGTAATTTTGTTTTACTTATGTATTAAGGAATAACTTCTCTTCAAGTTGTTTATGTATGAAAGTTTGAATCTTGGTTGTCATTTATTGCACTTTTGTATGGTGATGGCCTATATTTTATGCTGAATACAAGAATAATTTCTTATGCAATATATCTTTCACAATCGTTTCCGCTAACTATTTATCCAAAACGATTATTGTTAAATAATTTCATTTCTTATTGCAATGAATGATATTTATTACCAATTGCTTTCAGACATTATTATAGATGGCATATTGTAAATTTATTCTCGGGTATAGTCATAGCTAGATAGTGTTTAAATTAGGATATATACGTGTTATTATTAGCTTATATTAGATTAATTTTAGCTTAAAAATTACTCGAAATATTACATATCACCCCATCAAAACTATCATAAATTAGATTGGGAAACTAGTCCCATTATCCCCAGTTGGAGCCACTACACCAAACAAAAAAGGAACTGCCAACCAAGGGTCGGACCAGATGGTTTTCCCCCATGTTGTAAGCAACGATTTTTGAGGCTTCAACAAGTTCTTAGATAAAAACCCTAAAATCCTTGATATTTACTTCAGAAACATTAACTCTAGGGTTATGATGCCATCCCCTAGATTTCATCTAATTCCATCCTCTCTAGGGTTTACCATGTCCTAGATTCCTTTTGCAAACCTTAGATAGCAAAATCAAAGGCTTCTATGAGGGAACACAATAATTAGAGTTAGGGTTTTCCCTAGGGTTTCTAAGTTCCATGTCCCATACAGGATTTACAATCCCTAGATACCCATAAACCTCCAACAATATGAAGTCTACAAACCCTAACATTAACATACAGTAAAACCCTAATACTTTATGGAGACTATTTAGCAAAAAATAATACAAATGACCATTTAGAAATCATACATACCTTATAGACAAGGATTGCATACCTTTTTCTTCCATGATCGCTATAAGTTGCAACAAAGCCTTCTTTTAGATCTCAAAATTTTTGTCACCTCAACCTACAATCTTCAAGAGTGATACTTTAAGATGTCAATGCTTGATGCTTCCACTAAAGCCAAAGTTTACCTTCCAATGATCTTTAGAATTCCAAATAAAAATATTATTTCCATGAGGCAAACTGCTTCTTTTGGTAAGGGTATCCTGTAGTTGGTTGCAGGTTCTCAAATTGAAGTTCTATTGTTGCTTCAAGATTCAAACAATTCAAGGACTTCTCCTTATTTCAATGTATTCAACAATAGGTTTGAGACATTTTTTTGGTATATATTTCTTGATGCTACTAAGTATTTCTTAAAACTTTGACCCTCCAACTCGAACTTCTCACAGTCACTGCATAGACCTTGTGAAAATGCCTCTCCAATGAAAAAATTATATCCCACTACAAGGTGTCTTCTCTTGTTGTCTAGAATGGTTGTTATTAGTCCACAACACTTGTATTTTTAAGCCTCGTTCTTCCTTGTACATATGCACATGACCCTCAGCCTAGACTAAATACTCATATTCTTTGAAATTCAACCTAATCCTTAGGCCTATTCTTTTTCCAAGTTGTTGATGGTTTTGGACCCGCCAACATGTTAGGGGATCTCCCTGGTAATAAGTCCCAACTAGACCTTAGACCATTTGGAGTAGAAGTCCCAGCAGTGGGTAGTATGGTATCGCCTTGACTGTAGTTGTGAGCAGAGGTAAGTAAGATGTCCTTGTTGGAAGTAAGGGTGTGACCTTGAAGCAAGTCAAGGAAGGTGCATGAAAGGGTCTAACACACGGAATGGGGGATGAGTGCACCCCTTAGAAACCTATGATAACATGCATCTTGAAAGTGAACGCACGAACAAAAAGACATCACGAGATGGAAAGTAGGATAGATGATTATCCAAAGTGATGGGTTATACGAACAACATACTTTGATATGATTCATACAAACACATACAGAATAGTCCATACATACATGCATAAATTACATCTGCATACATCATTAAAGTAACTAGGATAACCGAACTAGAATAACAATTTATGATTGAAACGTGTTGGCTTTGTTATATTAAAAGAGTGAAATTTCCAATCATACATACAACCATGACAAAAACTAGCCCCGATAGCGGAACATTACAGTCATTGCCACCTGCTCCTCCAAAGAGATGTGCAGAGCGGAGAAGCCAAGGCTTGTTACAATACACTCCAATATTTCTCTAAGTTATACATATAGGAAGATTGGCTCCCTAAAGCTCGTACAATGATTTATGAGGTTCTATATAAATAGAAAAATGTGGGGTGACCCTTGACATTCCCCTTTGTGACTCTTCAACTACCCTCATGACTCTTCAACTTACACATAACTATTACATTCTACTATTGACACTTGGCCTTTCACTTTTACAACATGTTTACAATACAATCTACATGTTCTTCAAATTGCACAAGAGATACATGAATATCTAGAGTGGGCACTCTGTGCAATTGCACAAATCTATGTTGTGACTCATTGAGGTATATGTTGTGCACATTTTCTTCCAGATTGTCCTTAATGATTTTAATGTTTCCTTGATCACTTGGGACTTTCTCAGCTCTTGGATTTGGTGAAGCCGGTGGAGTGACCTATTGGTTTCTATGCATGAGATCAATGTCCTGATTTAGATCTAGCTCAACCACATCTGCGTCCATCTATTCCAACATCTATTCAATCTCCTAAGCAAAGTCCTACTCTTGCGACTGCTCACCCTACCTGTTATGTGCTAGCTGCTCAGATGAATCAATAACCTGTATGGGGTGAGTTTCATTAATATGTGCATGCTCAGCCTCTTGTTGTTCATGTTCATGTTGCACTTCCTTCTCTCTTTTGCGCAACTCTTGTTCTTCCCTAATTTGTTGCTTCAACTCCTACAAATCGTTTTCGGCCTCCTTTAGCTTCTGTTCCTTTTTCTATCTTTGCACGATCCTTCTATCGAGATGTTGCCTCTTTGCCTCAATCTCCAAAGTTGCTCTTAACACAAGTAGATCAGCGTTGAACTTGCATCTTTGCTCCACCTCTGCACTGTCAGCAACCTTCCTCTTGCCTTTGTCAAGCGCAGGTCTGCTACTGTTGATGATGTAGATCTCTGAGATGTTGTTTCCTTCTACACTGCTATATTGGGATGAGGTCCCCCGGGGGTGGAATTGAATAAACTAGTCAATTTTTGTAAAGAATTTTGTAATAGATGTAAAGTCTCTACAAAATGTGGATGGAGAGCGCGCAGATAGATAGAGTCAAAGGGGCTTTAGCCCCTTGTTTTTGGTCGGTTTTGAAGACTCATCCATGAGCTGGGGGCCATGGTATTGTATTAGAAAAGATATAAATAATTGAGTCTTAGCGAGTCTTAGAGATAACTTTGAATATATATTAGAGTACATTGAAGGGTTTTTGTTTTCTTGAGCAAGGGCTAAGTGTTGGGACTCGCAATTGATCAGTTTTTGACCCTATCTTTTGCCGTATATTTACCCTTTTTTTAGTAATAAGCAAAAGCCTTTAGTTCATAAGGATATATTAACCCCAAGGTATGGAGCGATCTTCCGCAAATCTATATTTAATTGTTTATTTCATATTCGTAAGTATCTTTTCACTTATCTATGGAAATGCTGACTAGAATCGTTAACAACTGTCATAAGCTTGCAGGAGTATAATAAACAGTTGCTGCAACACGAAGAACAGCAACTAAGCAGTTGCTGCAACACGAGAAGCAGCAACAGCACAGCTGCCACAATACCAGCAATTACCCAAAGCAGCTATTTTGTAGCCACGGACAACAGATGGCAGCTATCGAAAAGAGGATAACGTGGCACAATCAAGCGGAAGAATAGAGAACAGCATGGGGAAATAGCGAAGGGAATAGCAATCAGTTATTCACCGTGTACAGCCGAAGCTCCAGAAAAGGATGTATAATCACATGGTTGTAACAGCATTCTAATTTGCTTATTTTTAAACACACAGTGTTAACTGAAAAGCTGTAATATTCTATTGTAGTAGATGTCCCCTCTATAAAGAGGAGACATCTACATGAAACGTCAGTCGGTCTGTAATCAAGTTTTGAAGAACATCAGCAAGTCTGAGGTCGATTGTACTCAATCCTTTTGGCATATGAATATAAACTGGTTCTGAGCACTTAATCCGTCTCCTTCTTTTCGGGGAATCTTGTGAGAAGGACTGGGCCCACCTTCCTCACAAGATTCACCCATTTGTTTCCTTGTTGATTTCGTAGATGTATGGTAAGTTCTTCTCAGCATTTTGGGTGGATTTAACAGTATTGCCTCTGGCATTCTTTGCTTTACAAGTACTCTGTTTCATTGCTTTTTGAGTTTGTTTCTCACCGGTGAATGAGAGTGTTGTGTGCGTTAGCACTTCTGATAACAGAGGCAGGTGCTGGACGTCCCCATCAGGAGGATAGGGTCCTGGTCCTCTAACAGAAGAACATCCATTATTTCATTTCTCAGATTTGTAATTCTAATTCGTTGTTTTCATTTTAAAGTACTGTAATGATATAACATAGTATGCTACAACTTTTTGATGCTTTTCGGGTTTTAAGTACATACAGTACGCATTGCCTTTGAAATAAAAGGACTTTCCCTGGTCGATAATTAATGTGGCACTTGAATGTTAATTCACAACAATTCAACTAGCCAACATTTTGGCGCCGTTGCCGGGGAAGGCAACTAAAGAACTCTAAAAAGCATTAATGGTTTCTTTGTGAAAATAACAGGTGTATGAGAGGGTGCAAGAAACCTAATTTTACAGGCGGCAAAGGAGGGAGGAAGACTTTCATAGACGAAATCATTTCCAAAGCTGAGACATCACAGCGGACAAGTTCCCGGAGACCCCAGATCCAACATTCCTCACAGACAGACCATCAGACGGAGGAAGTGATAGGACCTGAGAGGAAGCTGGAAGCACCAGAATATTCTGAAGAACCGGAAGTGGAATCCGAGGGAACATAAGGCACAGAAGACAAGGCGAGCGATTCAGGGAAAATCCTGATGGAGGATAACAGAGCAGAGGGGAGAGGGGAAACCTCGCTCTCTACCCTGGAATTCCCTATCGGAGAACTTCCGAGAGGAACAACCCCCATGAAAAACATTCCACTTTCGGCGTTGCCCAATTTCCATGGATTGTCCTCTGAAGATCCAGACGAATTCCTTTTCGAATTCGACATACTGTGCAGAAGCTATGATTACATAAACCCTAATCAGAAGCTGAAACTGTTTCCAGCGACATTAAAAGGGAATGCATTAAGGTGGTTTATGAGCTTGGGAGCTCAGGCGATCACCACATGGGACCAAATGAAAGAGGGATTTCTGGCTAAATATCAAGACTACTGTCGGACAAGAGAGAGGAAGGAAGAACTGTTCAAAATGGTCCAGAAAGAGGACGAGAATTTAGAAGATTTCGTGGAAAGATTACAGTATAATTTGCAGCGGTCTGACCATCCTAACATGAGCAAAGATATTTTGAAGACCATACTGCTAAGAGGAGTAAGAGACGACTGCTTAGACATGCTGAACATGCTTGGAAAAGGGGACATTTCTAAGGAACCGTTTGAAGAAATTGTTACGCTCTGTATGCGATGTTCAAGAGGAGCGGCAGGCAGATCAAAAGGCAAAGAAAATGTGTATTCAAGGGTTCAAAAGTCAGCCAGTGGGGGAGCAACAAGAGCAGAGATAGGTAACTTATTAGAAGAATTTAAAACTGAAATGCTAAGTTCTTTTGCTTCACAGATTGACTCTCTGCAGGTCAAGAAGAAACAGGCAGAAGTAGAAGCTGCCCTGGCGATTTTCTGTTCAAAATGCAGAGAGAAACATCCACTCAGAGAATGCCCACTGGTCAGGATGCCCGTATGCACAATTTGCGAGAAGGATCATGAAACACAACAATGCCCCTCTTTGCCTGGAATCAAGGCAGCACTGCAAACAACTGAAGAGGAAGCTGAAGTAGTGTATCTAATGACTCAAAGGAGGCAATGGCCGCAAAGACAAGGTACGAGCTCTAATACAACATTTAATCGTTGGAATAATAGTTCTCCTTTTTACCCACCCATGAATCAGATGCAGTACCCACCCTTCAATACAATGAACTTTCCACTCATGCAGCAACCCTTTCCTGATCCGACTATGTGGAACCCTTGGGCTCCCCAGCAACCATACTTCAATCAGTGGAACCAGAGCTGGGCAGCCCAGCAAATACCTTTCCCTCAACAACAGCAATCTCTCCCTTTACCACCAAATAATCCTCCAAATAATCAGGCAATGAGACCACAGCTGCCTGTTCAACCTAATCCTAACCCGAACAATAAAGCCTTGCAAGTTATTGACATCCAGAGTCAGTCTATCCCTCCCTTGCAATGTAATGATATCCATCTCCGCTCAGGGAGAATAGTGGAACCTATCATAGATGATATCACGGACTCGGACAAAGAAGAAACTAGAAAAGAGAAATCAGCTAATACTGAAACAGTGAAAACAACACCTAACAGCAATAACCAAGTGGTAGAACCACCATTCCCTGAAAGGCTAATTCTCACTAAAGAACCAGAACAGCCTACCTTCAATTTGTTAGGAGAATTACAGAACTTATATGTAAAAATTCCATTATTACAGGCTCTAAGGGATGTTCCTATATATGCTAGAACTATTAGAGACATCTGTGTAAAGAAACCTGGAAGGAAGGCTAAAGACCCCCTCACAGTTCATGTGATGGGGGAATTAACTGCCTTAATGACTGAAAAAGATTATCCTGTCAAGTATGGTGACCCTGGTCACCCTACAGTAACAGTCCAGGTGGGAAAAACCCTTGTCTCTAAAGTCTTAGTAGATTTAGGAGCTGCAATAAATATCATGACTCTAGAGACAGCTCAATTACTTCAATTGAAAAATTTCATCAGGGAAACTCCTACTATCTTAGAGCTAGCTGACCGTTCTACGATCAAACCTGAAGGGGTCATTGAAGACCTTATAATCTCTGTAGAATCATGGAACTACCCGGTTGACTTTGTGGTCTTACAAACCAAAACAAAATTGGGGGGTCATCCGTTGATTCTAGGAAGACCATGGTTAGCCACAGCAGATGCTTTCATCAGCTGTAGATCTGGGTCAATGACCATCTCCAATGGACAAGAAACGAAGCAGCTTACCCTCTATCCTCATGCAACCCCCATGATTAACAGTGATAACTCCATATGGGTAGACTATGAGGACGAAGAAACCCAACCAATATTAACTATTGGGCAAGCTTTGACCTTTAAAGATTCTACCGAAGATGAGCTGATTAGTAGTTTTATTTCTGAACCTTCTTCGGTCAGTTTGGAAACATCAAATCACTTCGCCGCAATCCTAGAACCAGAATCTCAGCAGAATATGAACAATGAAAATTTGTGCCAAACTACGCTAGGTAATCCTTCCAAGAGCACAACAGTTGAAATCAAACCTGGTAAAACACTGAATATAAATCCTGACTTAACGGAAGAGGAAAAACAGAAAGTAATAAAGTTACTCCAAGCAAACAAAGAGGCGTTCGCATGGGACTACATAGACATGAAAGGGGTCTCCCCTGAATTATGTACTCATCGTATATACATTAAGGAGGGATCCCGACCAGTCTGCCAACCCCAGCGAAGAATGAATCCTAACCTCAGGGAAATTGTGAAGGAGGAACTCCAAAAACTCCTAAATGAAGGATTCATATATCCAATATCTGACAGCGAGTGGGTTTCTCCACTCGTAATTGTACCAAAAAAGAATGGGAAATGGCGAGTATGTGTAGATTATAGATCATTAAATAAAGCAACACAAAAGGATCACTTCCCTTTACCTTTTATTGATCAAGTATTGGATAGTTTAGCGGTAAGAAATTATTTTCATTTTTGGATGGGTTTAGTGGTTACAACCAAATCAGGATTGCACCCCAGGATCAGGATAAAACAACATTTACCAGCCCATGGGGAACTTTTTCTTATAAAGTATTACCATTTGGATTGTGTAACGCCCCAGCAACATTTCAGAGAGCGGTGATAGGAATCTTTTCTGATATGCTAAATGATTCATTAGAAGTTTTCATGGACGACTTTACCCCTTATGGAGTGACCTTTGAAGAGGCCCTGCAAAACCTTGAAAAAGTACTCAAGAGGTGTATTGAAGCACACCTCGCTTTGAGTACTGAGAAGTGCCACATGATGATGAACCAGGGCATTGTATTAGGACATTTCATTTCATTTTTGGGAATCCAAGTCGACCCAGCTAAAATTCAGGTAATCCAGAACCTTCCTATCCCGAAAACGCAAACAGAGGTAAGAAGCTTTTTAGGACATGCCGGATATTACAGAAGATTTATTAAAGATTTCTCTAAAATAGCCTCCCCTTTGTTTGTATTATTAATGAAAAATGCTGAATTTAAATGGACTGATAACTGTGAAACTGCATTCAATAAACTTAAGCAGCAGCTGTCCACAACCCCTATTTTGAGAGGGCCTGATTGGACACTGCCCTTTCATATTTCCTCGGATGCTTCAGACACAGCAATTGGGGCCGTCCTGGGTCAGGAGGAAAATAATCTCCCCTATGCTATTTATTTCATTAGCAAGAATATGACACCAGCTGAATTAAACTACACAGTAACCGAGAAAGAATTTTTAGCAGTCATTCACGCTATTAATAAATTTCGGCATTACATTACTGGCTATACTACCTTTGTGCATATAGACCACTCGGCTATCAAGTACTTAATGAATAAGTCAATTACTAATGCTCGAGTCACCAGGTGGTTACTATTGCTGCAGGAATTTGATATCACAATAGTGGATAGGCCAGGAAAAGAAAATGTAGTTGCTGATTTTCTTTCTAGGTTAAAAACTAACGAAAATGTGCCAGTAGATGATTCTTTTCCGGATGAGTATCTATTCGCAGTATCTGCTCACTCACCCTGGTATGCAGACATTGCTAACTATCTAGTTGCAGGAAAACTACCATCACACCTATCACACAGGGAAAGAAGAAAGATCATCCAGCAAAGTGCTAGGTACAGCTGGATAAGCGGGTGTCTATTCCACACAGGAATAGATCAGGAAATCAGGAGATGCGTTGGGGAAGACGAGATTTATGACATATTGAAAGCTTGTCACGATGATCCTTGTGGAGGACATTTTGCAGACAAAAGAACAGCTCACAAGGTACTAAGAATGGGATATTACTGGCCATCACCTTTTAAAGATACAAAAAAATATGTGAAGGCCTGTGACAGCTGCCAAAGAATGGGCCAGCCCAACCACAGGGATGAAATGCCACTCAACCCTCAGGTAACTCTCGAACCCTTTGAGAAATGGGCATTAGATTTTGTAGGTCCTATTAACCCTCCATCTAATCAAAGAATTTACATTCTAGTATGTACAGACTATATGACTAAATGGGTAGAATCCAAAGCACTTATTAAAGCTAATGAGGAAGCAGTATTAACTTTCTTATTTGAAGAAATTTTTGTTAGATTTGGTCTACCCAGGGAAATAGTCACTGATGGAGGGCCTCCTTTTAATTCTCACGGTTTTAAAGATATGCTTCAAAAATACCATATTAAACATAAGATGACCACACCTTACCACCCTCAAGCAAATGGACAGGTGGAAAGCACAAACAAGGTCATAGAAGCTATCTTAACAAAAACAATAAAGGAGAACAGAAAGGACTGGTCTCAGTGATTGCCCGAGGCTCTTTGGGCCTACAGAACTACCTGGAGAAATACAACAGGATTTTCACCTTATGAATTGGTCTTTGGAAAGAATGCTATTTTTCCCGTGGAATTTGAAATCAAGACTCTAAGAACTGCCTTAGCTGTTAACCTAGATTTAAATGATGCACAGACAGTCAGGTTACAGCAGCTGCAGGAGTTGGACGAAAAAAGACTAGATGCCATCCACCAAACAACTATGATACAGCAACAAAGAAGCAGATGGCATGATAGAACCATTAAGAAAAAGCAGTTCCAAAAAGGTGACTGGGCTCTTCTTTATGACTCACGTTTTGAGAACTTTCAAGGGAAGTTGAGAACAAGATGGCTGGGACCATATGAAGTGGACACTATTTTCCCAAATGGAACAGTTAGATTAGTAACAATTGATGGAAGCAGAACACCACTGTTGGTGAATGGCTACAGACTTCGGTTATATCAGCAGCCGATTTCCAAAGAGGACTTCAAAGCTACTTGTATGGCAATAAAGCAATATTCTTTCCCAGAAGAACTTGCTGTCCCTCAGAACACTTAAATTTCTATTTATTTATGTAGCTATTAGAATTAGACATATTTTTAGTAACTAATAATTTCTGCCAAGGATTGCAATATTATTTTCAGATTTTGCAGATAGAACGTGGGAAGTAGCTGAGAACAAGGATGAAGAAGGAACCATCCCTGTTGCCGCAACACCAGTCCCCGTTGCTGCAACACCATCCCTGTTGCTGCAACACCATCTCTGTTGCTGCAACACCATCCCCGTTGCTGCAACACCATCTCTGTTGCTGCAACACCATCCCTGTTGCTGCAACACCATCCCCGTTGCGGCAACACCATCCCTGTTGCTGTTGCTGCAACACCATCCCTGTTGCTGCAACACCATTCCCCGTTGCTGCAACACCATTCCCCGTTGCTGCAACACCATCCCTGTTGCTGCAACACCATCCCCGTTGCTGCAACATCATTCCCTGTTGCTGCAACACCATCCCGGTCGCCGCAACACCATTTCCTGTTGACACTACTTCCAATTCTCCGACATAATTCTCTGTGGCTGCAACACCAATCTTGATACACGACAGTGTGTACTGACCCAAAATATCCCTTCCGCACGAAAGAAATCACTTTCCGTAATGATTACAGAACCTCATCGTCACTTCCCCGTCATTATCATATTCCTGTGCTTTTAATATCCGCGATAATGATTATCATCTGACAGTTAACGAGAAAATACGTTGTGACGCAGTGATCCAGAAAGGTAAAGGATAAAGGTACGCACGTTATGAATAAGCATTAAATATTAGATAAGCGGAAAAAGGTGATAGGCACATCAAATGATTACATTCCCCAATCATATCGTTCACACGTAGAAAAGAGGGGGGGGGGGTTTACCAAAGCGATTTCATAATAATTAGCCACGCTAACCACCGCCACCCTTAAATTCTCCCGGTTTTATGTAAAAACGATAGCAATTGTGATGTATACTCTGAGTTAGAATCGGCAGCTTGGCCCCGAGTTCTGAGGATTCACTGAAGCAATAGCCATGGGGAGAAGCCTCATCACGCATGAACCAGCCACAACAGTAGTTCTGGAGCTCTTTCCAGAAATTTACCAAATCTTCATGCAAGCGGGATGGATAGAATATTTCAGAAGACTTCCAGATTTCGACGAACAACAGGTCCTGGAATTCACACGCAATTTGATAGAGGGATACTCTGTCGTCCAAGGAATTCAGGTTCCGGTCACAGAAGAATTCATAGCTGAAGTTACAGGACTTCCAACCACTGGGACAAGATGGTTCACTAGAAAACAAGTAATCCTGAACGCGCAACAAGACTTTCTCCGTCCGGGCGAGGAGGTAGAAACCAAGGGTAGAGGCATAGCATTGCGGTCGCTGCCGCCACCATGGCCAAGAATTGCCGAATTCGTCAAGCAGTATCTAACCTATGAAGGTCGATACTAGGTAATCTACCAACACGACTTCGTTCTGCTCAATCACTTAAGAAATGGTCAATTAGTGAATATACTGTATTATTTGCTGGGTTGTCTTAAAAATATGGCACGATATGCTATGAAAGCGAAGAATCCAGTCCTCTCCCTGAAACACCATCGCCTAGTTCAATTGTTGATTAATAGGGCTCTCCCTTTAAACATCCCGCCACCTCCCATTAATCCCCATCCAAGGGAAGAAAGTCCACAGCCTATGCAGAGCAGTCCCCATCAAGAGGAAACCTCTCGTCAAGCTGAGAATATATCTCGGCAAGACCAGGAGCCTCCTCAACAAATGGACAACACCCCTAAGAAAAGCCCTCCGGAAGAACCCCAGCAGACAGAGCATAACCCCGAACAGCCCCAGCAAATACCTTTGCATGTCACAGAAAAAGAACAAGAAACAGTGGAATTAACTGTGTCTCCCCAGAGAACCAATTCCCCCGCCCCTATACTCAGTATCTCCACTGATGACTCTGAGGATAATGTCCCAATTATGCAGCTCAAACGAAAAAGGCAGCAGCCAAAGGAAACCTTAGTAAAAAGAAAAAGAACGGAGGTTTCAGCCAAAATACCCACCACCCCGACTATCATTTCAGCTACAAGAATCAGCAGAAAAAGAAAAATATCTCAGTTCTCTGCCTTTTTACCTAAACGAAAAATGGCGGTAGATGAATCCCCTGAGCCTTCCAGCCCACCATCCATTCTTTTGAAACCCCGTACGCCGGCCACTTCCCGAAACCCTTCTCCCTCACCCACAAAGGCTGAGATACAGAGCATTCATAGTTTCGTGGACTCATATCTTAAGGTAGCTGCAACACAAGAACCAGCTGCCGACATCCACAATAATAGCGAGCAAGTGGCTGCAACACAAGAACCAGCCGCTACCCCAGGTGACACACAAGAACCACCTGTGGGAAACATTGACCAAGGTGATATAGCAGAACCTCGGCCTCCACTCGGATCTCCTATCCCACAAGATCAGACTACGATACTAGCCCTGCAAGAAGAAATTAAGTATTTGAAAGCTCAGATTCAGGATTACCAGAAAGAAATAATAAGAATCAAGGAAGCTTATGACGCAGAATTCAGTTTGCACGTATTGGCAAGAGCAGCCTCGGCAACAGATAGAAGCAAAGATACTGAATATATCTGTACAGTTTGTGGCGAGATATATGCTCAGGCAGGGTATAGATTAGTGAAGGAGCCAATGGAGGAAGCCCCCGAGGCTGAAAATGAAGCAAAGCAGGTTGATGATGATGAGAAACCTATTGCTACACAAGAACCAACAGGTTCCGAAAGCCCCAGGAATGTGCAGATGCATGAACCTATTTCAGGAGAATTACAGGATCAGAACCCTGTTGTTACACAAGAACCAACAGGAGTCTCACAGCAAATGCAGGCGGAGGACCTAGCTTCAGAAAAGGTACAGAATGAGAACTCTGTTGTTACACAAGAACCAACAGAGGAAATGCAGAAGAAAAATCCTGTTGTTACACAAGAACCAACAGGTCGTCTGGAAAACATGCAAGATCAAGAACAAGAACTTATTGCTACACAAGAATCAGTAAGTTCCGATGCTACCCAGACTATCATGGAAGAAGATGCAGAATCACCCCGGCTTACCCAGATAACTACAGAGCAAACAGCCCCAGAGGAAAATAAGAAAGAAGCTTTCCGGGAAACTAATGCTGGATCATTCCAGCTCACGGAACAGACACTGTTAGTTGATGCCTACATGCAAACAGAACCCCCTACTGTTAAAGACACAGGGGTAGAAACAGAGAGTTTTCTGGAACTTAAACGCATATGGTTGAAAGAATATCATCAATCTCAAGGGAAAGCGTTCGAACAACAGAAAGAAACCTGGCTTAATCATGCCTATAAAAACTGGAACGCACTAGAACAGTGCAAGGCACAGCGTAAAGAAATCAAGGAGCTAAAACACAGGATGTCCCTGATGTTTGAACTATGCCAAAGGATGCTTGCAGCAAGGAAGCCCTCCTTCAACTATGCCACATTCTTGAGGGAAAGGCTTGCGTTTATTCAGTTGAAGGCTATCAAGGAAGGGAGACCCTATCAAGTGGTCACAGCTGATCAGTTCATGGCTACTTTTGCAAGAGCTCCCAAAAATGACCAGAACCTGCTATGCGAATTATATCTCCACAATGAGGCGGTATCCGAAGAAAGAAATATCAATATGATACCGGTAGTAGGTGATACACAATTAAGAGCCTTCATCTCTTTTCTGGCAAATCAGCTCACCTGGCAAAATGCCTTTGTCTCAGGCTTCCAGAATGAACAAAATTTCCTTTTATGGATTCGAGTTGAACCTCAGAACCCTGCCGCCTTCATTTCACAGCATTTAAAAATGATAGCCAATAATGAAATGAAGGATCATGTTATGAAACTGCGGACAGAGGTCCTAACAGACTGTTAGCAGTACATAAAAACTAAAGCATCATTGGCTGTGGAGGCAAATAAACTATTTTGGGATAACTGCCCGGCAGAAAGGAAAGAGTATCATCCATACAACCCATTAAATCTACAGGTGGCATTATCAAGGGTTCCTCGGTATGTTGGAAGCATGAAAATCTGTGCAGAAAAATGGATAGGCTACAGGTTTAAGTTCCCACTTTTATGGCTACCAGGTGAGCAGTACAAGGCGAAGTTTGAACTTTCAAACACTGAAGAGACAGCAATGTGGAAACAGTTGAGAACTGTTTATGGTTTCAAAGAATGGTTCGATGATCCCTCCTTCAGCTATTGCCTCAGTAATCTTCATTGCTCGGCCCAATTCTCCGACTCCGACTCAGATTAGGCATTGCATGGGGACATGCAATCTCTTCAGTTGGGGGGGGATGTTGGGACTCGCAATTGATCAGTTTTTGACCCTATCTTTTGCCGTATATTTACCCTTTTTGTAGTAATAAGCAAAAGCCTTTAGTTCATAAGGATATATTAACCCCAAGGTATGGAGTGATCTTCCGCAAATCTATATTTAATTGTTTATTTCATATTCGTAAGTATCTTTTCACTTATCTATGGAAATGCTGACTAGAATCGTTAACAACTGTCATAAGCTTGCAGGAGTATAATAAACAGTTGCTGCAACACGAAGAACAGCAACTAAGCAGTCGCTGCAACACGAGAAGCAGCAACAGCACAGCTGCCACAATACCAGCAATTACCCAAAGCAGCTATTTTATAGCCACGGACAACAGATGGCAGCTATCGAAAAGAGGATAACGTGGCACAATCAAGCGGAAGAATAGAGAACAACATGGGGAAATAGCGAAGGGAATAGCAATCAGTTATTCACCGTGTACAGCCGAAGCTCCAGAAAAGGATGTATAATCACATGGTTGTAACAGCATTCTAATTTGCTTATTTTTAAACACACAGTGTTAACTGAAAAGCTGTAATATTCTATTGTAGTAGATGTCCCCTCTATAAAGAGGAGACATCTACATGAAACGGGGGTGAGTCGGTCTGTAATCAAGTTTTGAAGAACATCAGCAAGTCTGAGGTCGATTGTACTCAATCCTTTTGGCATATGAATATAAACTGGTTCTGAGCACTTAATCCGTCTCCTTCTTTTCGGGGAATCTTGTGAGAAGGACTGGGCCCACCTTCCTCACAAGATTCACCCATTTGTTTCCTTGTTGATTTCGTAGATGTATGGTAAGTTCTTCTCAGCATTTTGGGTGGATTTAACAGTATTGCCTCTGGCATTCTTTGCTTTACAAGTACTCTGTTTCATTGCTTTTTTGAGTTTGTTTCTCACCGGTGAATGAGAGTGTTGTGTGCGTTAGCACTTCTGATAACAGAGGCAGGTGCTGGACGTCCCCATCAGGAGGATAGGGTCCTGGTCCTCTAACAGAAGAACATCCATTATTTCATTTCTCAGATTTGTAATTCTAATTCGTTGTTTTCATTTTAAAGTACTGTAATGATATAACATAGTATGCTACAACTTTTTGATGCTTTTCGGGTTTTAAGTACATACAGTACGCATTGCCTTTGAAATAAAAGGACTTTCCCTGGTCGATAATTAATGTGGCACTTGAATGTTAATTCACAACAATTCAACTAGCCAACACCATGTGCAAAGTGGCATGTCTAATAGCATATGCCTCACTCATGTGG
This sequence comes from Pinus taeda, assembly GCA_000404065.3. Lineage (NCBI taxonomy): Eukaryota > Viridiplantae > Streptophyta > Pinopsida > Pinales > Pinaceae > Pinus > Pinus taeda. The sequence continues at coordinate 4,283 of APFE031179029.1, read as the reverse complement.
TTTACCTAGAAATATGTGTCCAATTCTTGTACCCATTTTCTGACAGAACTCCTTGTTGAGCCATCACAGTGGGTGAGGGTCGTTTTTCCCTCAATGCTACTAACTCTCCCTTGAGCCATGGGTTTTTCTATGGTTCACCCATCATAGTGTATACACGCCCAGATCTTCCATGATCTTGTTGGCTACCGCCACAACAGGCCAAGATGATGCTCTGATACCACTGTAATATTCCTAATAGGAAAATTGACAATGATATTAAGAAAAAATACAAAAGCAAACATAAAATTTTCAGACAACCATTAAACACCTAGAATTGCATCGGAACTACGTCAAAATTCAGTCATTTTATTATATATATAGAGGAGTACAATGCATGTAATGTGTGCACCCAGGCTTGACAAGGAAAGCTAGATAATCCCAGGTGAGAAAATGTTGCCTAGATGCAAAGGCAACAACTCCTTCAAAAGGTACTACGCTGGCCCTAGAATTTTTGCACTGTTGGCTAAAAGGAACCCCTGTTTATGCCTCCAAAATGCCCAGAAAATTCTACGAAACTACTCTTGGGCTCTCCACCAAAAAGTGAGGAAAACCCAGAAAGAGTTTGATCTAGTTTTGATGCTCCAAAATCACCCCCAAATTCTATGGGCTCCTCCACTGCCAGAAAATTATGGCTTGTAGGAATTTTGTCTCTACAACCCCTCCAAAATATTGAGAAATCTCCCCCAATCAACCTTCTTGCACCCCCACTTCAATTCTACCCCAAAATGCTTCCCCAAGCCTTCCACACACTTTTCGCCACCATGAACTGTGTAGCCCGAGATAACCACTACGCAGGCCTTTGCAAGGGAATTTCGACTCTGAGAAAAGCACACTCTCCCAGCCTGTAAATCCTTCGGAAACCCACCCCATTGACCAAGGGAAAAATCTTTAAAGGCACAATGCTCTTGTCACTGATATTCTCTCTTACAAATTGTGTGGCTCCCTTTTACTGTGTCTATTCTGAGGCAAAGGTTACTCATACCACCTTCAATTTTCTGCCCAAGCCTCCACAAAATTACGTTAATACCTCCCTAGGGTGGCACTCATGGTCCACCGAAGAAAGGGTAAGATTTCCCCTGGGAAATCTTTGGTGCTGAATAACACTTTGTGACTCGGCTAATCAACTTGAGCAATAAAAGGTCCCCAAGTGAGTGCTCCATATTCCATTTATAATTTCTACCCCTTTCTCTTGCCTCCTGTGCTCCCCCCATCAAATTTCCTTTTCCTCTCTTCTCTCTTCAAATTTTGCTCTCCAAGGGTGTGTATTCCCTCATGGAGTGGCCCCCACCTTCAAGTAGTTCCACGATTTTCCCTTTTTTCTAAAGCGGGTCCTTCTCTTTATCCAAAAACCAAATCTTCCTTTGATTCTTCCATTCTCCTAAGTTGTGGGCCACAATATCTCCCAATTGCCAAAATTGCAAGAACAAAAAATCTTCTTAACAAAATTAATTAATTTGGGGACATTACACCTAATAAGGAAAAATAGGTCGACATGATGAAATATCTACAAAAGGATCACTATTTATCCATGAACTTGGAAAAGTTATATTAAATTGGGCATTCTCACATTGTCCATTGTAGTATTGTCAATTGGCTGCCCTCATCGAGAAAGTTGAGTACACTACTGTTGATACATAAATCAAACCAATGTTCATGTTAAATATTCAACATATGCAAATATATTGCCAACACATGTTGTTTGTTCCACGAAGCAATGCTCTATGGTGTTTGTATACATCTAAAAATTGTCATATTGTCGTTTTATATTTAGTTTTATAATCTATTATAGAATATGTTTTTGACCATGGCATTTAATGGTTTTACTATCTCTACACAGTTTGTGATAAATAATCTCATAAGATTAATATTTCTGAAGGAAAATTGTATTCCTTTCTTATTTTCATACAAGGTATCTTGTAGCATGGCTTTGGTTTTGTGTGGACCCACTTTAATCTCATCCCAAAAGATATGATGTTATAAAATTTTCTCCTTAGAAGTTGTAAAAACATTTTTCTTATGGTTAAGACATATACCATTATTTCTATGCCTTCTATAGATTTGTATGGGATGGAGAAGATGATCTCGTCTTAAAAGATAGTGATATTGTGTATGTTATTCTATGACTCTTAGAATTATAGAACCAACATTTATCAAGCCAAAAGGCATACTTCTATAAAAAATGTTCCCTATTTCTTGGAATGTGTCTAGTGTCTTAGCATTATTAGTCATTGATGTTTGGTTGTATATGAAGAAACCATGTAGGAGAGAACATTTTGGAATTGATGACTAGTTGGATTTCATCATAAAAAGGAGATTATCTTTTTCAAAATCTTTGTTTAAATTATGAAAATTAACAAAGTCAAATTTCTCTATTATTTTTCTATATAAAAGCTAAATTAGAAATCCATATAGAGGGTCAAATAAGGAACAATCTTCAGATTAAGTTGTTTCAGTAACTCTTTTTGAATTGTTGGTTCTAATGTGGAATAGATGAGTCTTTGTTTCTTCTTCAAACTCTCAACCGACAATTTCAAGGGAATAATGCTTTGGATAATTCTAGAATTTTCTATCCAAGAAAATACATATTGGTATTCCTTAAATAACATGTATTTCAAATATGTAGAATTGTCTTTTCTTTTTTCGCACTTGGTGACCCTTGGTTAACAAGTTTAGAGTTTGATTCAAATCATATTTTGATGGTTTTTAAATTGTAAGAGGAGCACTTGTTTTCTTCATTAGTGGGATTCGATTATTTAACTATGCCCTTCAAATCGAAATAATTTTCCAACAAAAGTAGAAGTAATGGATTTTAACTTTTGGTGTTCCAAAAGTGTCTTCGCCTAGCTAAGAGAGCTCTAGGCCTCTTATTCCCTTAGAAATGATTCACAGGCATACCAAAGTGTCAATTTTGTGGATGATTTTCCTTGGTTAGATTTCTAGAATAAATCTTTTACCTAGGAGTTTGTTATGCTAATTGGCACAATGATTAACCCATTGGGTGCATACAATGTGGGGATTCAGTTGCTTGATTAGGAGTGGAACCTACCTAAGAGGATTACCGAAGGGCACTTGGAGTGAGGAACTTAGCCATAATAACTTGGGACCATGTGATTTACACCTTTGAGGTTGGACATTTGTCTTGAGGATGCTTGTGTAGAAAAGAAGCTTTAAAGAGGTTGGATTTCAACCAAGACACATATGTTGAGGAGAAGCAATCGAGAATAGTAACCACTGTCGCACACATATTGAAGAGTGCTAGGCACAAGAGGACGTGTGGAACACAAATAGGAGGAACATCTTGCATGAGGACACTTGGACAACAAGACACCATTGAAAAGGGAGTGTTGGACTAACAACTTGTTGGGCAGTGCACCATCTTGGAGAAGAGGCATTGAGCCTAAGGAAAATCATGTTTGGAGGGTGCACCATCGATCTCGTAAATCCCTAGTATGTCACTTTCCTTCCTTATATTATATAATGCTCCATCTCAGGTTCTCAATGGTTATGTGTATGGACCTAAGTCCATGTTTTACGTTAACCTCCCTCACCTAGTCTATATAGAGGGAGGAGAGAGCTTTGTTTAACACATCATCATTGCACTATTTATTCTATATTTGTTATTGTCTTGGATAAGTCCTATAGGGATCAAGACTTAGGGTTTATGTGGTAAACCCTAGGAAAAGACATGAAGAAGAGAAAGAATGATTGTATGTTCTTGGAGAGATTACTCTTATGAGATGCATGAGGATGCTATGGTTTGTGCTATGTAATTAAAACTTAGAAATAACATAACACTAGAATAATTAATGGTTTGAATTATAAGAGCCATGGCTCTTATTATAAAACAAGAGAAGATAACACCAAGGTTCCAAGCCTAGAGAAGACATGAAGAAAATATCTAACTCCTTTGGTGACATTGCAACCTTGTTCTTATGTAATGTGTGAAGGTGAAGGCATGCTCATTGATAGCCTTTCTTAATGAGTTTTGAGCTTGATTGATCTAATAATCACCCTATGAGTGATCTCAGTTAAGAATTATTAAATGGAGGTATTACAGACTCATGTGTTGGTGTGTGTCTAGGTTATTTAAGCAATGGATCGATCAGATTGCAAATACATAGACCCTTGAAATGGAAGACAACAGAGAAACACAATAAGCAAATATAAGAACACAAGAAATTCATAAGGAGTTCACCCTATCCTCCAGGGCTACATCTCCGGTCCAGCTTTCAGTGGTGGCCTTC
>APFE031179027.1:33503-51695 GCA_000404065.3 Pinus taeda | reverse complement strand
AATATTTTATTTTTTATATAGTGTTTGTAGCCAATATAAAATTATGTTATTTAATATTTAAATATTTTATTTATTGTTCAGAACAAATTGTTATATATATATATTAGGTGCCAAATCCATATTAATTAAAAAAAACTATATATTTCCTTGATACCAACTTATAATCTTTGGTGTGAAAGAGGAGGTAGATGAGGATACTTTAGCTATAGCTGAGAGACAATTACATAATAGATTACAAATTGAAACAACATGTCTCATAGAAGCAACAAGGTTGGGGAAATTAACTGAGAATAAAGGAAGGTTGATCTGAATACTGACCATAAGTATGACATACTTAGTAAAACCTCAAGTCTAAAAGGAACTGGAATATTTATAAATGAAATCTCATTCCAGAAGATCAAGTAGAATTATGAAAGGACGTTCAAAAGGTAAAAGAAGCTAGGAAGGATGGAAAATGGGCAATAATCAGAAATATAAAAGCAATTATTTGAGATAGAAACCAAAAAGATAGTAATAAATAACAATTCAACATGCTTCAGATTCTTTCTTGGAATTGTCGGGGCTTTACATGGAACAAAAGCCCTAACTTAAGTTGGATCTCGAATGATGTTGATATTAGATTCATTGTTGAAACTTGGGAGCACGAAGAATATAAGGTCCCTAACATAGATGGCTTTGCATTATGGTCTACCTGGAACAAACGATTCTCCTTTAGAGGCATTGGGGGTATAGCTTGTTACATTAAGAAAAACATCTCCCCCCATGCTAGGATTTATAAAAATGACCCATACAACCAATATAGTTGGATAGAGATTACTCACATTAATGATAAAAATACTTACATAACAATCTGCTATTTTTCCCCCATCATTTCTAACTTCTATAAGAAAAAAATCTAGATAAAAATAGTCCTTACAATGGTTTAGAGAATGATATTTTTAGCCTAAGGAATGGAGGTAATATACTTTTAATGGGTGACTTTAATGCTTTAACTTCAAGCAACCAAGCTATTCTTCTAAGCAATCATTCCAACCCTAATCCTCTTTGGTTAGACAAAGACCTTACTCTCGCTAGCCGATACAAAAAGAGCTCTAAAGACCTCGGGGAGAATTTGTTTGGGTTGGATCTAGTCAAGCTCTGTGGTGATCAGGATCTCATAATTTGCAACGGTCTGAAGAAGTGGCCCAATTCTAGTGAGATGACCCCCATCCATGGGCTTAGGAGCAGCATGGTAGACTATGTTATTTGTGATCTCCCTTTATACAACAAAGTAATAATTATTGACATCTTAAACGACCACAAGCCTCACTCTAGTCGTAGCCCTTTACTTATAACTCTCAATTTTTTCATGCATATAGATCCCATAGAAGATAATCCTTATAGCCAAAAAAACATAATCTTTTATAGAAATAAAAACGATCTCTTTCTAAATGAATTAAAACTAATTTGCTTCCTTTATCTAGTATAGACAACATAGAAGACCTCTATCATAATTTTACTACAACCCTCTCATATTCTATTAACAATTTCTCAAATGATGTTTCAAATAATAAAAGAAATAGCAAAACCAATCCATGGTATGACAAAGATTGTAAAAGTGCGAGGAGAGCAATTAAGGAAGTTGTTGATGAATCTCTTAAAATGGACAAGAAAAAAATATATAAAGCCCTAACTAAAAGGAAGAAGAGGCAGTACATTCCTCAAAGACAGGAGAATCTCTTACACCTCTCTAAGGTAGCTCCTAAGAAATTTTGGAGGCAAATTTGACTAGGAATACTAAAGATAATAATAAGATTGCTCTTCATGATTGGAATTCCTATCTTAAAAAGCTTTATGAATCTCCAAATGTCATGGATAATTTGGAAACCCTGCTCATAACGAAAGAAGTTTTCTCTTTAGAAGACATTAATTTTGGGGTTAATCGCCTTACTAATGGGAAAGCTAAGGACATTGAATGTTACCAGGTGGAAATCTTAAAAATGGGAGGTCCTGTCCTCATCCCTCACATCCACAAGCTTTTCAATCAAGCAGTCAAGAAAGGGTTCCCTAACACTTGGACTGAGAGCCTCATTATCCCTATTTTTAAAAGTGGGGATACAAATAACCCCTCTAATTATCGGACAATTATGATCATCCCTCTCTTAGCCAAGTTATATGGTTGTATTTTGGAAAAAAAGTTAAGCATATGGCTTGAAAGTGAAGGTAAGTGGTTGAAAGGCCAAGCAGGTTTTAGAAGGCATCACTCAACAACAGACCACCTCGTTACGCTTAGGATCATTTCGAAGGAATGTCGTAATGATAAATCCAATTTATTTTGTTACTTTGTGGACTTTAGAAAGGCTTTCGATACAATGCCTAGATACAACCTTTGGAATAGATTGGAAGAGCTAAAGGTTCCTCTCGAGTTGAGAGCTATTGCTATAACATTATACAAGAATGTAATTGCCAAGCTAAAGAGTAATGAGGGGTGGTCGAAAGATATTAAGTGTAACATCGAAGTTAAACAAGGTTGCCCCCTCTCCCCTACCCTATTTGGAATTTACATCGATAAGCTCGAAGGCTATTTAGAGGAAGCAGGATGTGTTGGCACAATCTTAGCTGGGATAGTCGTCATCCTTCTTCTCTATACTAACGATATTGTTCTTTTTGCAAGGTGCCCATATGATCTTGATAAGCAACTCAGGTTTCTTAAGGATTTCCGCTCTACCATGGGTATGATTGTTAACACTGACAAAACAAAAGTTATGACTATCAAATCCAAGAAGGACACTTACGCTAATTTTATGTATGACAATAATAACTTGGAGGAAGTGTATTCTTACAAGTACCTAGGAATTGGAAAGCTTATTTTGGTCTTGAAAATAATTGTTAAACAACAAAACTCGTAATGTGGGATAAAAGGAAGTTCCTCTTTGAAACTTTAGTCACTCCTGTTATTTTATATGGCTGTGAGGTTTGGGGTTGCAGCATCTCCAGAGAATCATGGAGAAATATTGAGCAAATCCAGAAGCGTTTTATAACTTATAACCTGAAAATTAAAAGTAATATACCCTATCCTATTCTCCTTATAGAAGCATGTCTTTCCCCTATTGAGAGCCTAGCTATGATTAGGTTTCTGTTGTACAAGCACAAACTCAATAACATAGACGATCATAGACTTCCTAAGCTAGCTTTAAATTCCAGCCAGAACCAGCTAAGGCTGAATCAGGGGTGGCATAAAGACACAAGGGCCTGGTTAAACTATTGGGAGATCAACGAGAATGATGCATTGCAAAATATTAATAACATTAAAGATATTGTTACTTCTAAGTTCAAAGAAAAAATGTGGTGTGAGAAAGATTTAGCAACTAAAAGAAAATTAAGTTATTATAAGAAGGTCATCAACCCCACCCTAGAAGATCAAAAGTATCTCTCTATTTTAAATAGCTCAAAGAAGAAAATTAATATAGCAAAGATTAGAACGAATTCTCATGAGCTCCATAGTGAAACAGGTCATTGGGCAGTTCCTAAAACGCCATGGATGGAAAGGATCTGCCATATGTGAGAATAGGAACATCGAGGATGAAAACCACTTCCTCTTAGAGTGCCCCGCTTACAACCACATTAGATCTCAGTTTCACAATCTTTGTTACAATACTGACCTTCCGAGCCTTTTACAATGTCAAAATTTTAGTGAGTTTGGGAGGCTTCTCTCCAAGCTTTTTGAGCATAGGAATAAAATCTTAAATCAAAATAAATAATTTGTTTCTTTAGGTCCGATAGACCAATGTTTGGCCTCATCGGAGGTTAACCACCATCATCATCATCATTAAATGACTAGTTTTTGAAAAATAATATTTAAATTAATTTATTAAAACGTTTATAAGTAACGGCTATATTTGGTTTAATAATTAATTTTAAATATTTATTTTTCAAAAACTAGCCGTTTAATATAGTTTTACCTATTAATATTTTTAATAAATTAATGAAATAATATCATTATTTAAATATTTTTTCTAAAACTAGTCGTTACTTAATAATATTTATTTTTAATATATTAATAAATTAATATTATAAATTAAATTATTGTTCAAATATAGCGTTACTTGAAATTATGTCTCTACATTGCTCTCTATCTAACCATTTGTCATGGTCTACCTCTTCATCTGGTCCTGATGATGAACCACAACTTGTTGGTTCGAAACGCGTCGGCTTAAAAATTCTCTCATGTGTTTTCATTCTATTAATTTTAAAGAATTTTCAAAGTTATCAACTTTGAAATGTTTTCAATCAATTTTGAAAGATAGTATTTTTTTTTCTAAATACATTATATTCTTTTTATGGTCAAAGAAAATTTTATGTTGAAAAAAAAATAATTATAAAAAGTATGAATAGAATATCACATGTAAAATTAAAATAGTGAAATTATAATTTAGGTTGGAAGTAAGTACATAAATTTATTTAATTTCAGATTTACTAAGTATTTTTTTTTAAATCAATATATAATTATTTGGTGTTTAAATTTTTTAAATTAAAATAGATTGGTGTTAATTTATTTTATCATTATTTTATATTATTTTTTTCATTTATTAATATAATTTTTTGTTGGATTGATCCATTGGGATTTGAACTTTCAATTTCATGGTTTACACAATACTTCGCAACACACTAATCCCCAATTAGCTTGCCTCATTGACTCATTTTTCATTATTATATTTGTCTTTTAAATTTATAAAATTTATTATTTTTTCAATTAATTTTAATATTGTGTATATGATAAATCTATTTAAGTTGTAAATACACATCCACTCTTAATTCAATTAAGCTTAAACCCTGCTTATTAAACTATGAGTTTAGTGTTTTTTACTAGGGTTTCTTTTGTATAAGTGTTCATGCCTAGTTTCATACGACTCCCTCCTTTAGTAATTGTCTCGAGATTTTGTAGGAAGGTTGGATGGGTTGGAAATCTCTCCCAAACTCCCATTATTTGTGTCCTTTTCAAAAATGGAGTGGAGATAATGGAGATTCTGGTCACTCAGAGAAACCACTACTTGGAGCATTATGGCAAAATGAAATTCAAGGGTATCGCTTGCCAAAAGCAGTGCAAGATCCAAAATATGAAGTCATATCTAACAAAATTGTAGAATACTTCCAATATATGTAGGATGATGCTCTAATATGCAAGTTCATTGGATTATGGCCCTATGAAAAGTCCCTAATTAGTTGGATCCAATATAAATGGAACCTCAAGGGACAAATAGATCTGGAGGTAGGAGCAAAAAGGTTCTTCATAGTAATTTTTTTCCAACTTGGAAGATAGAATGAGGGTTTTTGAATGAGGGCCTTACCTTTTTAATAATGATGGGCTCTTCATGTGATTTTGGAAAGAGTGGTGCAATTATGAGAAGGAAGACTTCCTTGCTACCCCAGTATGGGTTCAAAACTTTTCTCTTCCAAGGGAATATTGGGAGGAATAAATCCTTGAAAGCATTGGCAATGTCACCAGTAGCTTTGTCAAGGTTTCTAAGGAAAATAACTGAGTGAGATTCACATCCTATGTAAGGATATGTGTTTATATGAATATTTTGCAACCTCTTCAAGCTTTAATAAACATTTATTATCATGATAATTTTTGGAAATAATACTAGATTATGAACATGTCTCATTTAGACGCACACAATGTCATGAATATGGACATATTTTTAGAGATTTCCCTCTGATTGCAAAGGATTTACTAGAAGACCAATCAATTCATAAATAACAAGAGGGTTTTGGAAAGTTTCCTCAAAGGACGAGGAATTTGAGATCTCAAGGAGTCGCAAGTTCCAGTCAGAACCCTAGATCTGGAAACATGTTTGTGTCTCTATCCTCTCCAGACAAGACCCTGATGTAAGAAGTTAATCAATCAATCCTCCATTCAACTACTATAGGTATTCATAAATATTTTTCGCCCCCAATAGAGCTCGAGTAAAATAATATAGAAGGTAATTTGCAAAATTCTCTGTTAAGGAACCAACTAGCTCGGTAATGGAAGAGGATGAGATTGAAGAACTCCAAGAAGACATGGATTTGGATGTTCCACGCATGATTTCTCTAGCAAAGTGATTCAAGATATTTTCTTCGGTAATGTTAAACGTAATTGCTTAAAGAGCATGAAAATACCAATAATGCAACATCCATGAAGAAGTAACACAAAAGAAATGCATTATAGACAATGCACCAAGATTTGTTAACAAAGTTCACTCACAATGTGTGAGCTGCGTCTTCAAGCCCAAATTCAAAGTGGAGAGGCCTCTATATTATCTCATCAAAATAATGAAAATCACATAGAAAAATACATGGCAATACCTCACATTTGGGGATGACCCAAAAATCTGCTACTAAAACGGTAGCATACTCCATACCAACAGCTTTGCTTTGGGATTTTGCAGCATTAGAATATAAACATGACCACCTTTTGACATGTGCAAGACTGTGTCAAAGTTCCTACCAAGAATTTAATGACACATGTGGAAACCTGCCGTGATACCTCATACATACTACTTAAATCCAAATTTTCACTGCACCAATGGATTCCTTGCAAAATTTCAAGAAAAATGAATATAAACTTGACCAAGTTCTAGACTACCTCCTTCTCCTCAAATTTCATGCCACAATAGTTCAAAATATTCTTGGACTATTCCCCTAGAATATGCTCTAGGATGTTCTCAAAATCTTCTTTGGGATTCGTGTCTGCGCAAGAATCCTTCTTGGCCTGCCACCTATTGCGTTGTTGTTCTTCTCCTCTCACCATAGTCGCGACATCCTCCCAATGGTCGAATTACAAGAGTTTAAGTAATATTATGTGGGTGGAGTTAACAAAAATTCTGTTAGCTCACTTGGTTGACATGAATATGTTAAATCATTTGTTGATTTGGGAGGTCCTGAGGTCAAACCATATGGGTTCCTGTTGTAGTGTTTTTGTTATATAAAAATTTCAGATTTTAAAAACTAATTTGTCATTTTCCAAGTATAATTGGCTAACCAGACACTACCACGTGGTGACCTCGAATTGGTCCAATAACTATTGACTTGGCCAACTGGGTGTTTCCACATGGTGGCCTTATATTGGTCCACTCAATCATGACTGGACTACCAACTAGGGTGTCGCTTGACACCATTTGAATGTGTAGTGTTGTGGGACTGGTTGGTTCCACACAACTTGCCAATTGTGCTTTACAATGTCAACATGCCACATCACCTGTGGGCCCCACTTACTGACTATGCTTGTTGATTGGGCTACCACGTGGCAGCCTGGGAGTGCCACCGTGGCACTCTATGGGTGAGTTTTGACTTTGACTTTTTTTTGTTTGTGTCAAGCCTCAAATAAGCATAACTTTGTCATAGGACTCAAATTGAGGTGTCGTTCGCGTCGTTGGAATTGTCTCAATGAGATCTACAACTTGGTTTTGGTTTTGCTAAGATTTTATAACTTTGAATTTTAGGCTTTTTTGGATCCTCCTGGATCAATCCTCCTTGTTGAAGAATTTTTTGTCCCTAAAATTTACATACAGGGACCATACATGTTTTTTTTATTCACAACAAAATCCATATCCTTCTTTATCCAACAAAAGGCCAAAATATCATTATGTTTCATATTCAAGTGATGTTACACACTTCATCACTTTTACAAGTTTTTACCCATATATGGGGTCTTTAAAAAGCAACATGTGATTTACAATGGTAGTCACACTCAACTGCTTAAAAAGGCTACCAATCTCTTAGCTAACCAGGTTAATGGGCTCTCTTCTTGTAGTTTTTTGTCTTCCTGAATTGCTTCATCAGATGGTTCCTTCACAGGTGCTTCTTGGTCCTTATTTGGATGTAGTTTTGCATGGAGCTTCCAAATGAGATCTCTAGTGTCCTCTGTTGTTGTGATAGGTGCAATGGTTTTTTTCATATATAATTTTTTGTAATTCTTTTTCTCCTAATGTAAAGAGGGTTATTTACGTCATGGCTTCTTCCTTAAATGGATGTCTTTGGTGCAGATCTAGCAAGGCAGACTTAAATTAGCTCGTCCTTTGAAATTCTCACCTCCATTTGGAGGACTAGCAATCATGATCGTTAGAATGGTGTGATGGCCTTGGAGCATTATCCAACCTCCTCTCTAACATAGGTCTTGCATGTTGAGGTAGTTCCACCACTTGGATGGGATTCACAATGCCATGGCCATTAACTCCTAGGCCCCGTCCTTCATATCCCATCTTCTTCATTAACTTCAAACCAATGCCTATAGTGTGCTTTTCAAAAGAACCAAAATCATTATCATAATGAGAACATGAAACTGAAGAATCAATGTCACTTTTACCTCAGTTTCCAATTCTAGATTGGGTGAGGATGGCTTTGTTAAGCCTTCATTGCACTACAATTTTTCCAAGGCCTCTTATGTGGCTTGTAACTGAAGCTACAATCATTGCTTCTCCTCTTCTACTTCTTGTAACAATATCCTCAACTAAACATTCGTTGCTTGAATGCTCTAGTTGATTTCCTCAAGTTCTTGGAGCCGTACATTCTTTGATTCTTTTCCCATCTTCAATATAACACCTACAAGCACAACAATTGTGATCTTCATCACATCGTTTGAATCAGAACCCAAGTCATGTTGCATTGGAGCAATAGTTTCCTGCTTCCCTTTGCTACCTGATCTCTTAGGCTTTAGCTCAAGATGTAATTGCCAATAGTGCTAGTCATTGTTCCCTTCTCTCTTGCAGTGAGTGCAAGAGGGATTTCCTTCCTTTTTATTTATTGTCATTGTCTTCTTTGCATGGTCGTCTTGTTCATGCTTTCCACTATTTTCAAGATGAATTGCTTTGACACTAGCTTCATCTATATTAGTGGGATCAAACAACAACAATGAGAGCTGAAGATAATTGTGTAAAGCACCAATTCATTTCATCAAAGTTTTCGATGAGTATAAGGGAGTATTCAATTCCAATGCTTGTTTCCTAAACTCTTCCGTAAATCTTTGAACATTCTTACCTTTACCGTATCTCAAATGTTGCCACTCCATCATGAATTTTTGCCACTCCATTTAGACCATGATGAAAGGATTTTACCATTATTTCCTTTCTGAAGTTTTCTCCATTAAACATGGGCAAATCAAATTTCACATCTAACTTTAAAAATGGCTTTCTAGAAGCATTTATTTGATGACTATTTGAATGATGAGAATGAGGGGAGGAGGAAGAATTGAACTTGAAGATGGAGATTTAGGAAGTTTTCCTCCACCTCCTAAGTGTACTAACAAATTATCATATGTTAGAGCTCCCCCTTTCTTTCACTCTTCTGACATTCTCCTTTCATAATCTGCAAGCAACTTTTCCACCTTATGTCCCATTTGGTAGAGGGCCTTGTGGAAATCCTACCCATTCTCCGTGTGCATGTCATTATCCTCCATTTTCTCTCTTTATTTTGGCACATCGAATATTAGGGTTAAAATACTTGAGTTTTCCTTCACTCTATTTGAGTTGGCCCCTGGTAAGTATCAACACTCACAATCCACATGAAAGAAGCTTGCTATGATACTAACATGATCCTGGATCTTTTCTTTGGTGATGATAAACATAATTGCTTAAAGAGCATGAAAATTCTATAAATGCAACATCCATGAAGACACAATACAAAAGAAAGACATTATAGACAATGCACCAAGAATTGTTAATGGAGTTCACTCATAATGTGTGAGCTATGTCTCTGGGCCCAACTTCAAAATGGAGAGGCCTCTATATTATCTCAACAAAATAATGGAAAATACATGGAAAAATACATGACAATACCTCACATTTGGGGATGACTAATATGTTGCTAAAACTACAACATACTCCATACTAACAACTTCGCCTCAGAATTTTGCAACTTTAGAGTATAAACATGACCACCTTCTGACATGTGCAAGGTTGCCTCAAAGTTTGTGTTAATAATTTAACGACACATGTGAGCTTATGCTTTGAACCCTCAGATATGCTGCTCAAATCCAAATTCTGACTGCACTAATGGATTCCTTGCAAAATTTCGAGAAAAATGAGTATAAACTTGACTAGGTTCTGGACTATCAACTCCTCCTCAAATCTCATGCCATAATAACTCAAAATATTCTTGGAATATCCCCCTAGAATATTCCATGGAATATGCTCTAGAATATTCTTAGAATCTGCCTTGAGATTCATTTTGTGTGGTACTCCTCAGCTTGCCACCCATCATGCTATTGTTCATCTCCTCTCTCCATGGTCTCGACCTCCTCCCAATGGTCGAATTACAATATTTTAAGTAATATTTTGTGGGTGGAGTTAACCAAAACTTTGTTAGCTCACTTGGTTGGCACAATTATGTTAAGTCATTTGTTGGTTTAGGACACCTCAAGGTCAAACCCCATGGGCTCTCATCTTAGTATGTTTGTTATATAAAAATGGTGGATTGCTAAAACTAATTTGTTATTTACCAATTCTAATTGACCAACCAGGCACTACCATGTGGTAGCCTCAGATTGGTTTAATAACTGTTGACTTGGCCAACGGGGTGCTACAACATGGAAACCCTAGATTGTTCCACTTAATCATAGCTATACTACTAACTAGGTTTCCACGCGATACCATTTGATCGAGCAATGTGGTGGGACTCGTTGATCCACACAACTTTCCAACTATGCTTTGCCACATCAACATGCCATATCACCTATGGGCCCCACTTGTTGATTGGTTTTCCATGTGGCAACCTGGGAGTGCCACGTGGAACTCTATGGTTGACTTTTGTAACAACCCTGGTCAAAATTCCATGTAATAAAGTTAATAAGGGAAAAATAATAACCAAGGTCATGGGACACGTATTCCAAGCTGAGTGTTTGGAAAACCATCCTGGTGTGGGTGTTCATTTGGTTTATTATGGCTAAAGGAAATTGGAAAAGGCAATGGCAAAGGCTTTGGAAAGGCACAAGACATTAATTGGTATTTTATTTATGAAAATAATGAAAAATATGAAAAAAGGAAGGTGAAAGGTCACAAGTTGCATGTGAGGAGAAAAATGAAGAAGATAGAGGCCTCATTAATAAAAATGCTTCTAAGGATCAATTGCTACCTTTTGTCAGTTCAGTTTTGGAGCTCTCTCTCTATTCTCTCTCCCTCACACTCTTGGACACTTAGATTTTTCTTGGAGCACTCTAGTATTGGATCAAGAAAAGAAGAGGAAGGGCCAAGAAGGCAAAGGAAAGCAAAGATCAAGCAAGGAAGAGCAGGATCAAGCAGCTACAACATGATTACTTACAGGTATTGATTTGCATGTGTGATTTCCTTGCTAGATTTGGCATGCATGGTACATGCCTGTGAGTATTTGGTTCTCTTGCTATCGTTGGCATGGGTTTTTCCAGGTGTGATAGTGTTCTTCAGAGTTGCTTTTCCATTTCCGGATAACCATGGTGTGATGGGTTCTCTTGTAATTAGTTGAGATGGATTTCTGGATGGTTTCAAAACTGAGTGAGGTGGTCTCTAAAAGAAAGAACACAAGGCCTAGAAATCCCTATATCAGAGGTGGGATTGTGGTAAAGCTAGAATTTGTGTGCCTCGGTGGGCCTAGGAATTCTCGATCTATGAATCGCAGGATATACGGTAAATCCTAGAGGTGTGTGCCCTCAATCAAGCTTAAGAATCCATGACTGGGGATATACAGTAAAGTTTGGAGGGTGGAGTCTTGATAGGCCTAAGAATCCTCAATTGTTGTATGGCAGGATATATGGTAAAGCCTAGAGACTAGGAGGCGGGAAAATTCCTCATGGTTTGGTTGGAGAAATACAGTGGCATCCATGCTTGTTTAGGGCCTAGTGATCAAAAGGGGGTTGCAGTAAAGCCTAAGGAAGCCTGGTTTGTTTTGGTTTTGAGTCCCATATTCATGCTTGAAATATGTCATGGGGTGATTGGCTAAAAGAAAGATTTGGTTCAACCAATCTATGGCTAGGTGGTTCGTGGAAGTCCCATACCTAGTTGGATTTGCATTCATCAATAAGAGTTCCTTCTCCTTGGTATTTCATGTGTAATGTATTGGCTTATATGTGGATTTTATGGTTGTTGTATCCTTGTTATTTCTGTTGTTTATATGTTAATTAAGAGTATGTTTTATGACAAACTTGATGTATGGCTTTCATCATGTTTTGATTAGTAATTGAAAGTACAATGAATATATGACCTAATAGATGATAATGTAACTATTGTGATATGGAAACAATGTTTCTTTATGAATCTCATATATGAGACCCATATGCTCAGATCTGTTGTTATGACTTGTAAATTGCATATTTGTGACATGCTTGACAAAATGCTTGTCATGGCTTGCAGGGGTCTGTTCAAGTCCTTACTCAAGTGTTCATGTTAATACCTTTGTTTCAACTTAATTTATCATTCTTGAAAGTTTCATGAAATTATGGGCAATGGCTCGAGTCATGGTCTTAAAAGAGGCATAAAACTATCTGGAAAAGTCCACAGTCGTTGGCATGCCTTGTTGTGGGAGCGACTAGAAGGATTTGGTCACATGCATGCCTTGTCATGGGAGCAACTAAGGCTCTAGGATAATAAAAAGATAAGTTGTCTCGGGGTTAAGCACCTGGAAGGGTTGGTTACCTCCTGAAGGGTCTGTAGCTCCTAGGGAAGGTCATTTTGGTTGTGTATTTTCAGTTCCACTTCCTTAATTGTGCTTGGGGAGTTGAATCACATCATAGTAGCCTATCATCACATGTTTACCCCAATAGACCGGTTAGCTTGGGTAAATGTGGGAGGAGGGTGTTATAGAGTGGTATCAGAGCCAAGTTCACCCTTTGGATTGGATGGGCAGTGTGTTGGTCATGCATCCATTTCAGTTGCATATATGTTTTCTCTATGCTTGTGGTCTATGTACTTGTTGTGTATGCATGGTGGTGGTCATGGTTGCAGTGGTGTCACCATGTGAAAGTGGATGGTGTGTTGTTGGATGTGGTCGTCATGAATGTATGTTAGTTATGCATTTCAATGCTTATATATTGTTATGCATACATTTATATGGTTGTAGTTGTCATGAATGAGGTCATTGTATGTGATTGGTATGATTAGACATTGATAAATGGATAGTGGTTAAACTGATGTTATATGTTGATTTGAATATGATTAGACATGTATTGTGCTAACCTGGTTGATCTTGAAGATGATATATCCTACCTTGAACTATACTGAGGTATGTTTATTATGTTATGTTTTGGTTTTAGCTAACATGGTGTACTTGCCAGAAAGAGATCAAAGATGACTAGAAAGATGGTAGAATACAATTCACGAGACTCTCCCTATGGATCAGATGAGTAGCATGGTGTTGGGCACTCTTTTGACTTAGCAGATACATTGAGAAGTTTGAAGATAGAAATAAGAAGTTGCAAGGCAGATAATGACGCATAGGAGAAACAAGCATAAGTTAATGTAGCAATCCTTCAAAGTTCGTTAGAATTGCAGAGATAGGTACCGCTTCAGATCAACCATGGGAAAGAGGATAGAACAAATGGGGCATATGGCAGTAGATATCATGGTGGGCACAGGTCAGATAGAGATGACACGACCAAAGATGGAAGGCTCTTGAATACTCCAGATAGGAGAGGTGATGGACACATGTTCTATTCTAGTTATGGTTCTAACAGGAACTATGATTGTCATCGTTATCATCTTTATAGGAGGAGTGATAGGGGATATTTTCCAGGTGAGTTCAAGAAATAAAATCCACCTACCTTTTATGGGGATTTGAAGAAGCCAGAGGATGAAAAAGTATGTCTACTTGGGATAAATAAATTATTTGAGTTGCATGAATACATAGAGAATATGAAGGCCATAATAGCTATCTTAAGTCTCAAAGGGAAAGCATACATTTGGTGGGAAGATTTGAAGTGTGTTAGAGACATCAGGACAAAAGACTTGAGTTGGCATGAATTTAAGAGAGTTTTCATAAAGAAGTACTTGTAAGAAAGGTACTATGACACTAAAGAAAAGGAGTTTTATGAGCTATATATGGGATCAATGACAAATGAGGAGTATACAAATAAGTTCTTGGAGTTATTGAGGTATGTACCATATATTAAGGATGAGAAGGCCAAAGTTTAGAGATTTGTTAGTGGATTTCCATGAACATTTAGAGATCGGATTGAGTATGATGAGCCTCGGTCGCTTGAGGAAGTTATTGAGAAATTGAAGCATTGTTATGAGTAGTCAAAGCGTAAGACAAAATCTCAGCAAGGTTAGAAAGGGAAAGACAAAGCTAAAGATAGATGGTGGTCGAAAAGAAGAAGGCCTCAAGATGTAGGTGAGAAATAAAATGTTACACCTTACAAGAATTTTGATGGGTCGCATCATGGAGGGAAACAAAATAAAGGTGATGGTATAGGACGGTTGCAGTGTTGGACAAGTGGTAAGGAGCACCTTAAGAGGGATTGTCCGCAGAATCAGGGTCGTAGGCATTAGATTTACAGTGCACAAGAAGCACAAACAGTTGGGGATGTTGTGAAGATCATTCCACATATTTATGCAACATTGGATAACAAGAAGGCAGATCACAAGGAAATTATTATCGAGATGGATGACAAGCTTTGTGATCAAGTTGTTTCCATTTTGATTGGCCCTAGATCTAATTATAGTTATGTTAGTCCTGACCTGGTGGATAAGCATGGTTTGAATAAAGAAGTGCATGCATAATCCTTATTAGTGCAGTTGGATATAGGTACAAAGAAGAGAGTGTATCACTAGGTAAGAGCTTGTGCATTTGAGTTGAATGGTATGCCTACCTAAACACATTTGAATGTATTTCCATTGTGATCATATACTATGCTTTTGGGTATGGATTGGTTGTATCTTCACAGGACTAAGGTGGTTTGTTAGGATAAGGCCATTGAGTGATTTGGATGACAATGAAGAATAGAGGATCTTGCAAGGTAAGAAGAAGGCAACATCAGTTAGAATGGTGATAGATATGAAGGTAAAGCGCAATCATAGAATAGGGTGTGTGTTATTTGTAGTTCATAGTTCTAGTGAAAAAGGTAAGGATGTTGAGGATGCATAGGTATTGAGTGGTACCCAATCTTGCATTAGTTTCAGGATGTGTTTCCAACAAAGATTTCAAAGTTCCACTTCACAGAGAAGTGGAATTTTCCATTAAGTTGGTACCAGGGGCAACACCAACATCGGAGGCACCGTACAGGATGAGCACTCCAAAGTTATTAGAGTTGAAGTTGTAGTTGAAGGAAACGCTTAACAAGGGATACATCAGGCCAAGTGTATCACCTTGGGGTGCACCAATGTTATTTGTGAAGAAGGATGGTACTCTCAGGCTATGCATTGATTATAGGTAGTTGAAAAAGGTGACCATCAAGAATAGGTATCTGTTGTCAAGGATTAATGATTTGTTTGATCAGTTGAAGGGAGCATCGATGTTCTCATAGATCGATTTGAGATCCAGATATCATTAGGTATGCATCAAGGAAGAGGACATATATAAGACAGCTTCTAGGACCAGGTATGGGAATTATGAGTTTGTTGTACTTCCATTTGGTTTGACTAAAACTCCAACTACTTTCATGTGCTTGATTGATAGTGTATTGCATCCTTATCTGGACAAGTTTGTTATTGTATTCATTGATGACATATTGATATATTCTAAAAATGAGGAAGAGTGTGCCGAACACTTAACAACAATATTGAGATTGCTAAGAGAGCATCAATTGTATGCAAAGCTTAATAAATGCAGTTTGTTTCAAACGAAGATACATTACTTGGGACATGTTATTTCCAAGGAAGGTATTGCAGTGGATCCAAAGAAGATAAGATCTCTCATGGAATGGGAAACTCCTAGAAATGTGGATGAGGTAAGGTCATTATGGGGATAGTAGGTTATTATAGGAGGTTTGTCAAGAACTTCTCTTGCATTGCATATCCTATTACATCACCACAAAGGCAAGGTGAGAAATTTGAATGGACAGAGGAATGTGCAATCAATTTTGAATAGTTGAAGCAACTGTTGATGAATGTTGCAATGTTAAAGATTGCAGATCCAGAAAAATAATCTGTGGTGTTCACAAATGCTAGCAAGAGGGAACTTGGTGGAGTCCTTATGCAAGAAGGACATGTAGTATGCCACAAATCATGAAAATTGAATGAGCATGAGAAAAATTATATGACACATGATCGCCAGTTGGCAGTGATCATCCATGCATTAAAGATGTCGAGGCAATATATTTTTGGAAGGAGGTTCATATTGATGATTGATAACAGTGGATTGAGGTATCTATTTGACAATTAGTGAGTTTTACTTTGAGATAAGGTACATCAAGGGTAAGGAGAATAGGGTTGCATATGCTCTTAGAAGGAGAGTACATGTGAATCACATAGCAACTATGAGTTCTTATAGGATAGAATTACAGGATCAGATCTTACAGGTAGGAGAACAAGATGGTAGGTACATAGATCTTATGCATAGGTTATGTTATCACAAAATCAGTACTAAAGGCTGCTACTTAATAAGATCTCATGAAACTTTTTCAGACTAGGCTTTAGACTAAGGTTTAGCCTCCTTAGTCAAAGAGGGCTCTCTCACAGATTTTTGATATGCTTTAAAGGACAAGAAAGATGGCTAACTCTTTAATTTGTATATAAAATTCATGCTGGTTGGAACAACAAAGATAAGGCTTCTCCCATTGGGCTCATGGAGTCATACATTCCTACAGTAAACAAGTAGCTACTCAATCATGGAAACCAAGGCATATAATGTCTCAATGTTCAAAACATCTACCAAGAAGAACCTCAACTCAACAAAACATACCCAGGGTCTGAGCATCAGTGATGAATTCAGAGTGATTGCATGTTTAGTGAACTGTAAAACAAGATGAATAAACCAAACCACAATATCTGAAAACATTTGAACACGATGAATCTTGAAGAAACATGCTACTTTCTTTCTGTCAAAACACTTTACATAAGCCAATATGAAAACTCTGCCTTTTGATAAAAATCTCCAACCCTTTTTACATCAGAGTTTTTCCTATATATAGGAAAACAAAGCTAAACTACCTTGAGTCTCCTCCTCCAGCATGAGGGGAGCTCGAAAACCTATCATTAATTACCTTATCTATATTTAGACTAACTTATTAAATACAAAGGTATTATGCTTTCAATACATAGAGTCCTATTCCTATTCAAACTCTAATTCTATCTTCTCGTGTGCATGATTCTCTCTTGATCTTTGACACCTGTGCTATTTCTGTAGTGGCTGAAATGTATTTGAGAGGCATTCACTGAACAGGCTGCCTTGGATTCCAACTGTGCTGATGACTCAACATTTGGTGAAGATATATACTCTGTTTTCACGGTTCCTGCCTTTTATCCATGTTTATTTTCAAAAGAACGTGCTTGAAGCTGTTAATATCTTTGATGACCATGCATAACACCATATGGCTAATAATCTGGATGCTGTGTGAACTGGACAGATGTTCAACCCAAAATTCTGGTAACCCTACCAGAACCCTAATATTTCGGTCATAAAGTGACTTTATGAAAACTTTAGCAAAAACCAAAATGTTTCACCTTTTTGCTACAAAACTTACATATGTCATTCTTTGAATGTTTTGGCAGCCCTTTATGATCTCCTTCCTATCCTCGAAGCATTCTCTTACAAAATTTGCTGACCTCAGCATCAATTTCGTTTTTCCTTTAAAAAACAGTCACCTACAGCAGTTTCGTAGCGCGCTACGAAACTGCTGTTCTTTCCAAAATTACAGTCTTCAATGAATTTTCCAATTACTTTGTGACAGTTACAGCTTCGCTCTTGACTCCAAAATTCCTAATTTTTCTTCCTTTTATATATGCCTCAAAAACCAATGAACTTAAGAAAAATAAACAAAAACTTGGAGCAATATTTGACCTTAAAAATTTTCAATTTTATTTAGCAGCTAACTTGCCTAACTGAGCTTTTAGTTTTGCAAGTTCATTTTCCATGGCTGCAATTTTTGATACGGTTTTCTCTAAATTGGCCATTTCTTCATCAGCTGCCTCCCATTTCTCCTTTGAAGATGAGGTTTTAGTTTCCTTGACAATGGGAACTTTTTTCTTCATATCCTTCTTTTTTATTTCCTTTGCTTTTTCTGCTTGAGCTATCTGCTTTCCCATTTCTTTGGCCTGTCCTCTGGTATATATT
>APFE031179027.1:7809-23237 GCA_000404065.3 Pinus taeda | reverse complement strand
AAGGCTATTTAGAGGAAGCAGGATGTGATGGCACGATCTTAGCTGGGATAGTCGTCATCCTTCTTCTTTATGCTGATGATATTGTTCTTTTGGCAAGGTGCCCGTCTAATCTTGATAAGCAACTCAGGCTTCTTAAGGATTTCTGCTCTACCATAGGTATGACGATTAACACTGACAAAACAAAAGTTATGATTATCAAATCTAAGTAGGACACTTACGCTAATTTTATGTATGACAATAATAACTTGGAGGAACTGTATTCTTACAAGTACCTAGGAATTGATATTCATCACAAGCTCAACTGGAACCATAGCATTGAGAAAAGGATTAATGGGGGGTGGAAAGCTTATTTTGGTCTTGAAAATAATTATAAAAAAACAAACCTCGTAATGTGGGATAAGAGGAAGCGAGGGTTCTGAGAGCGGCGAGGGTTCTGACCATCCTCTGTAATGGAGCAAAAGGTTCAGGTGCAACAGGCATCCAGGACCTGACTTCAACGTACTATGTTAAGCAGTACGAGGCATATCCATAGAGCTAATGGACAGCCCACAAGGGAGGGCATCAATGCCCTCCCCATCTGCAAATGCAGCGCCACCAAGGCACGAGCAGCCTATCGTCTTCGGTTCTGTAGATGAGGAGGCGCTCAACAGTGAAACCTTGCAGCAAAATGCGCGCAGAACAACCAATAAGAAGACGGAAAAAGGGAAGATGGGTCAGGAAGAAATGACAAGTCGGCAGAAAAACCCAAGGTCATTTCAAACACATGCAAACCAATCACAACGGAGAGGCCAAGAATAGAGCTACCAGGACAGAAGATAGATGAAAGAATCCAGTACATGAGGGATCATGCCCTCATTGGGAAATTTATAGGGTTCTGGCCGACAGAAAAAGCCCTATATGGGTAGATCGCAGCTAAATGGAAACCCAAAGGTCATGTCACTCTGCAATTAGGACCAAAAGGGTTCTTTACAACAATATTCTTCTGCCTGGAAGACAAATACAGAATCATGGATGAAGGACCATATTTCTTCAACTCTGCCAGATTATAATTAAGAGACTGGGTAGCCAGATTCAACCCAGACAAGGAAGACTTAAGTTGGGCTCCAGTCTGGATAAGATTGTACTCGCTTCCGGATGAATACAGGGACGAAGGCCTGCTTAAGGACATAGGAAACGGACTAGGAGAATACATAAAGGCAGCGGAAGAAACAAAGCTCCGCAGATATACTTCATATGCCCGCATCTGTGTCTTCATGCGTTTAGATCAGGCCCTACCAGATTCGGTAAGTCTTTCTCACTATGACCATGAATGGATCCAACCTTTGGACTATGAACATGTACCTTTTCGCTGCAGGAAATGTCATGCTCATGGTCACTTATTCAGAGATTGCCCACTAAATACCAATACCAGTTCGTCTCACCCCTTTGACCCTCCGTCCGCGGATGGCTTTGCCAAAGCACCCAGCCGAAAGCGAGCACACAAAAGGCCTTCAGCTGGGAAAAATCCCCAGCCAGATTCTACCTCCATCCCCTCTACAAGCAATAGCTTTGAAATCCTAGCTCAGCACTCCGACGAACCTAATCTGAACTCATCGCCCCACCCTAAGCCCAACCCAGCTCCATCTCAGCCTTCTCCATCGAGCCCAACCCCCAAATCACAAGTAACCATGAATCTTGTGGCTCCCCCAGAAAGTTGCCAAAAGGAACCTGCAGGCAAAGAAAATGATATGGAAGTCGATGGAATCTCAGAACAACCCAATAGCCTAAATATCCCCACAGATGTAAACAATCAGGCGCAACAGATGGATGAAGAACCAAAGAATATAGACATGGAAGGACTAGACATTCATCAGTTGGAAATCGCATGCAAAAAGATGGATTATGACAATATCCCAGAGCTACAACTCAACAAACTGGAAGTGGTCATATCAAGAGCATATCGGTAGAGACAGCTAGGCATCCAGCCGGTTAGCAATTGGGATGGCAGCCTACCTACAAAAGACTTCAAGAAAAGAGGAAGAAGAACGGTACTCCAGAGAACAATAGAAGTTGGGAAAATCCTAGTGGACTGAGGCAGGTATGCAAAATTAACAAAGTACTACAAACCCTCCACTATTGGTGAATCATGAAGCTCACCTCATGGAACTTAAGAGGGCTTAATAGCCTAGGGAAACTTAGAATACTGAAAAATATGATTAAAATGGAAAAGCCACAAATATGCTTTCTCCAAGAAACCAAATGTAACAACAGTACATTAGGCAACATTCTCTCCAAAGCATGGCCTGGTTGTAACACGATGGTGGTGGATGACAGGAGCTTCGGGAGGATTAGCAATTGCATGTAATACAAAGGAGTTAACCCTCACCGATTTCCATGCCTCCCACCACTTCATTCAAGCCACCTTCCACATCCTAGGTACCAACATACATGGGAACCTTACAAATCTCTATTTCCCGCAGGAGGCAGGGAACAAATCTGATCTTCTCAACATGATTGAGGCTCTCAACATCAACAGACAACACCCTCTTTGGATCATTGGAGGAGATTTTAACATGATCACCTCGTTGGAGGAAAAGATAGGCGGAAGAAACAGAATGGAGCAAGAAACCACCCACTTCAAAGAATTCATCCAAGGCACCTCGTTAATCGACCTGCAATTTTGTAATGGCATATACACTTGGAGTAACCGCAGAGTAGGGAAGCATCAAATTGCCTCCAAACTTGACAGATTCCTCATATCCAACAACTCGGTCCACTTAGGAGGAGATATAACGACGACAATACTCCCCCATTCAGGCTCGAATCACTGGCCAATTTCTCTCCAATGGCAACGCCAAGGAAACACCATCAGAAGACCATTCCGCTTTGAAGAATTTTGGTTTACACACCCTAACTTCAAAGATTTCATCAGGAACACTTGGAAGACCTATATCCCTCCAGAGCGCTCTCGAATGTTTCAGTTCCAACAGAAATTAAAACACTTAAAGCAAAGCCTAAAACGCTGGAAACATGAAACCTTTGGGAACATCTTCCAAGCGCAACAGGACCTGAATAAGGAAATGGCAGACCTCCAGCAAAAAGTAATCACAAAAGGTCATACGGAGGGAACCTTGGAATAGGAGCAGCGCATTCACAACAAACTAGAAGAAAGGAGAAAGCAGGAGGAGATTCTATGGAGGCAGAAATCCAGAATTAGATGGTTGAAAGAAGGTGAGCGGAACACAAAATTCTTTCACAGAACCATAGTTAAAAGAAGAATGCACAACAATATTCCATTCATACAAAAGCGAGGCAGGGCAAGGATTGAAAAACATGAGGAAATTGAGGAGGAACTTCTAAATCACTTCAAGTAGGTGCACCAAGAACCCATCACAGACAGACGACCATCCATAGAAAGAATCACACAGAACGTGCCAAAGATAATCACTGAGGAACACAACGAGCTCCTCCTCAGGCCTATATTGATACAGGAGGTGGACACAGCGATGTCCCAACTCAAGGAAGGTAAAGCCCCTGGCCTGGATGGCTTCACTACAACCTTCTTTCATACATTCTCGGAGATGATAAAACTTGAGGTCTGGCAAGTAGTAGAGGAATCGAGAGCTCTCCATTGGCTGTTACCTTCTCTCAACTCAACTTTCATTGCACTTATACCAAAGGAGGAGGAATCAAGCACCCCGGATAAATTTAGGCCAATTGCACTTTGCAACATCATCTACAAGGTAATCTCCAAGGTCATAGCCAACAGGTTGAAGCCACTCTTGCCTTTGCTCATCTCTCCAGAGCAATCGGGGTATGTCGAGGGAAGACAGATCTTGGACGGTATTATCCTCTCGCATGAGATAATACACTCCCTCAAACATTCCAGGCAGGCTGGTATGATTCTAAAGCTTGATCTTTCTAAAGCCTTTGATAAGCTTAGTTGGACATACATGCAAAAAATGTTAAATGCTTTTGGATTCTCCCCTATGTGGATCCGATGGATAATGAGTCTAATCACATCCACCTTCTTCTCCATTCTTGTCAATGGCATCCCATCTAGAACCTTCAATCCCTCACGTGGAATCAGGCATGGCGACCCTCTATCCCCCTTCCTCTTTGTCCTAATGGCTGAGGGTCTAGGACGCCACATTAAAAATGCCCTCCTCTCCAATCAGCTTAAAGGTATCTCCATTCACAACTCCCCTGCAATTACTCACCAGCAGTTTGTTGATGACAACACGCTATTCGGATACCCTTCAGTACAGGAAGCCTCCCGCTTCAAATCCTTGCTCAATGACTTCTCTGAAGCCTCAGGTACCAGCATCAATAATTCCAAGTCGCAGATTTTTTTTCTTTCATACCCTGCCTATTGTCAAGCATGCAGTAACCAGAATCCTGGGATTCCCCTCTGCCACTCTCCCATCCAAGTATCTTGGAGCCCCCCTTACTGCCTCAGCAAGCAAGCATTCTTTACTGGCGCACTCTCATAGAGAAATTTAAATCCTGTCTGAACATGTGGACGCACACGACATTGAACATGGAAAGTCGAGTGGTACTCATAAAAGCAGTTTTACAAGCTATGCCACTATACGTATTCTCAATCCTAGCGGTGCCAAAATGGGTGTTAAAAAAGTTAAGAGATATCCAACAAGGTTTCCTCTGGGGAAACTTGGCCACAAATCACAAATGGGCACTAGTCAAGTGGACCACAGTCTGCATGCCCAAGGAAAGAGGAGGCATTGGCCCGAGGGATCCGAACCATAGTAATGCTATCATGTGTGCCAAAATCTGGTGGCAGTGGCTATCCTCCCCAGAAAAACCATGGGCAATCATCTGGACAACTAAATATGCTAATCAAAGACCTCGGGAGGAGCTCATTAGGTTTATCCCCAATGACAAAGGATCTCTTATATGGAACGTGGCCAAACAACACTACCAACTGATTCAACAACACAGTTTTTGGGAAGTAAAAAATGGAAGAACAACACGATTCTGGACGGATGCCTGGAATCAAATGCCAAAGCTCACCAGCATTCTAAATCCACCTCCTCATCTCATTAGAGAGGATCGGCACTAGGACAAGATTTGGAAATATTGGACGCAGGAAACAGAGCAAGGCTTCAGAAAATGGAAGCAAGGTGACCATCTCAACCAAATAATGGATATCCCACTTACAGATGATCTGGAAAAGGAACTTTGCCAACGACGCATTAGACATTTTGAAGACAGGGACATTCTGCGATGGGGGTACATGCCTAAAGTAACTTTCACCACGTCCGAAGCCTACAAAATTATGTGCGTTGACTTGAACCCCCCTGATCCACTCTTGAACAAAATCTGGGGGTTTGGATCTTGGCCTAAGGCCTCCTACTATCTTTAGTTAGTGGGACATCAGAGAATCCTCACTTGGGATAAACTCAGAAGAAGAAACTATCATGGCCCCTCCATATGCGTCAATTGCAAGGCTCAGGAGGAAAACATTCAACATCTCTTGTACGCATGCCCCTTAGCCAATCAACTATGGGAGAAGGCAAGCTTCAAATGTCAAAGAAGATGCAAGCTACAGGAGGATATCATAAACTCACTGAGGCACTGGCAAATGAATCCATACAAAAGTGAAATTCTTAACCACTTATGGACTATCTTTCCCGGGCTTCTGTTATGGAGCATATGGAAAGAAAGGAACCAACGAATATTCAAGGACCAAATCTCACCGGTCGAAATTATCTGGAGTAAGCTCTGTGGGAATATAAAAGAAACTCTTCTGCTTCGAGCATGGACAATGGAGGACCTTCCAACTCAAGACAATGATAAAGCCATCTGGGAGAATTTGAATTTACAACTCCCTCAGGACCCCCTCCACAAAATCTCCCCTAAAAGTAGCACAACCCCTCCAAAGAACTACCTCAAGCTCAACTTTGATGGAGCCTCAAAGGGAAACCCTAGGCATGCAGGTTTTGGCGGAATCTTTAGAAATGACAAGGGCTCGCCACTTCTACTCTATTATGGAAACATAGGATGGGATACCAATAACTCGGCTGAGTTAGAAGGACTTTGGCAAGGACTTATTATTTCAAGAAAATACAACTTTCATCCCCTGGAGGTGGAAAGAGACTCACAGATCCTAATCAACATGGACAAGCACCTTCTTAACGGCTCCCAGGCACAAAAAATAGCCACCAGTTGGAGGCTAGAAGCAAGACTGAAAGCCATGGAACAAGAGCTCCTCACTAACAGAGCCATCACCTTCAGTCACATAAAAAGGGATGACAACAAGGTCGCGGACTTCTTGGCCAATATAGGGGTGGATAATGAGCATACTATTCAAACTGGAACTCTAGACATTCTAACAAATGATTCACAAGCTCAGCAATGCAACCGTCTGGTTCAACATGATGCTGTCCCCCCGGATGCGGGTGACAACCTGTGGTAGTTATGAGATGGGACGTGTAAGTAGCGTGAGCCACCTGCCCGCCATGCGCCCCTGTGCCGTGTCCCCATGGGAGGGAGTTAAATGTCGACGACGCTGGTACATTAGCATATGCATCCAACACAAGAGAATTTACGCTCCACCCACCATCGACTGCAACAAAAATCTCGGCCCTTCGGCTCTTATGGCGGCCACAGTAAATCCGGGTGGGCTTCAAGGTAGAGGAATTCGTATTAGTAACGGTAGAAGAAAGGTAATCACCATGATAATTTTGGTTTGGGTAGAGGTCTCACTGATGCTGAGGAGCTGGAAGCTGGGTCTGAAATCTCAGGCCACCTCCGCTCCCCCGGCTTCCTCGACTGTTTTTGGTCTCTGTCTCTTTGCTGGGATCATCTCCGTCTCTTTGATCCCTCCTCATTCTACTGCATACCATCCCCCGCCAGCTATTCACTTTCTGTGTCGCTCTAGCTCCATCTTGGTTCTGCACTCCCCTGCAACCATGGTTCACCAACGAGTGCTCAGTCGGTGCGGCTCGTCCCGAGGCGAGACTTCTCGCCCTTCAGCTGTAGGAACACATCCCCCCATTTCCATTGCCACTGTCACTGCCCATTTACGGCTCTCAGGCCAAGCCAATTCTTACCAGCCCATCCTTCGGGGACCTCCTCCTCGCCATCCTTTGGTTTAGCAGTTTTCACCTTCAATGCCTCCCTGAACCGCCCCAGAATCAATGCACATGTCTTTGTGCTCTTCATCAAGGAAGCCCAGGAAGAGGGTGAGTCCAGCGCACAGAGGGAGAATTCTCCACCTGCTGAACCTAGGAGAGCCATGGAAATGCCCTCTGCTATTCTATCGAAGAATTTGGGTGATCCTGTTAGCCATAGGGCAGAGGCTGGAAAAGAACCTGTCATGGAGGCTGCAGAGGAGGTTCCAAAGCAAGAAGCGGAGGAGTATGGCTGG
Organism: Pinus taeda; assembly: GCA_000404065.3. NCBI lineage: Eukaryota > Viridiplantae > Streptophyta > Pinopsida > Pinales > Pinaceae > Pinus > Pinus taeda. Next base: position 15,868 of record APFE031179027.1, on the reverse strand, counting down.
TGTCGAATCATGGAGGAGGTACCGAAGGACTAGTCGCGTCTGCGCTCTAGGTTACGTGGTTCGTTCTGGTAAATTTTGGTCAATTTGTCTATCTGTCAACATGTCCAAGTGTCCATGCGTCTTGCTGTTAATAGGTATAGGTGTCATGGCGCTGGTGTTCAAAGGGTCCTTGTGCCCTGGCGTTGGTATTCGCTATTTTTGGGACTCCCCTGCGAGGGAACTTTTTGGTCGACACTCAGTGTCTAGGTCGACGCTCGGTGTCCAGGTCGACGCTTGGTGTCCAGGTCGACACTTTATGTCCAAGTAGGGGTCTAAGGGTCACTGTGTCCAGGTTGAAGCACTGTGTTTTTTGGATCTCCCCTGCGAGGGAATTTTTGGGTAGATGAATGCCTATTGGTCCTAAACTGAGCATGTTGCTGCTAAGTGCTGCAAAAATCTCCAGGTAGCTGGGGTTTTTACAACAATAATGTAATTGTATCCTGTTTCTGTAAATAGTAGATTAATTTTACCGAGAAAAAAAAATGTGGGATAAAAAGAAGTTCCTCTTTGAAATTTTAGTCACTCTTGTTATCTTATATGGTTGTGAGGTTTGGGGTTGTAGTATCTCCAGAGAATCATGGAGAAAGATTGAGCAAATCCAAAAGCGTTTTATAACTTATAACCTGAAAATTAAAAGTAATACACCCTATCCTATTCTCCTTATAGAAGCAGGTATTTCCTCTATTGAGAGCCTAGCTATGATTAGGTTTCATAAGTATGATGTTTTTTTGTAGTATAACCATTCTAAGCTGTCACTAATTTATGGAGATGTTGTGACCACTGCAACACTCTTCAAAATTTTGGCCTACATCTAATTTCAGAGTCTTCTTTGGTTTGTATTTGATGATTGCAAACGCTCGAGCTCATCCCATAAGCTCATGTCGAGTCATTACACTTTCATTGCTTGATGGTTCATCGGTCATCCTTTAGCATGTCGGTTGCAATGTCATGCTTGCGGTCTTGTTCTCACTATGTTCAAGGTATGTCTTCGTGTGTACAAGTTGTGTTCCCTATGTAAGCATCTGTTGCACTCACACACGAAGTTGTACACAATTTCATGCAAGTGTGGTTATGGTTGTTCAATGATCTATCTCAAGTGTCACACTTGTCGCTCGCACCCTTTGGTCAGTGACACTGAGCATATGTTGTCATGTTTTTCGAGGTGTCTTGTCATCGAGACATGTTGAGTGTGTGTTTACAAGGTCATGTATATACAAGTTCACTCGCTCACACACTTAACCATTTTGCTAAAGATCTGTCGACACGGCCACCCTCCATTAGCTAGACTTCCACGGAGTTGCACTGCGTAGTCTCAGCCCTCAGTGACCAAGAACTGTTGCCCAGAATTGCACAGAGCTTGAAGCCTACTTCCTAGGCAGTCTGCACTGCGCAATCCTGGAATCAACCTGGCTAGTTGTCACTCAGAACAACGTAGAAGTTGCCAAAGAAGCTATCTTGATATGTGCTTCCCGTAAGCCTCTCCATTAAGCTTGCCGCTCGTTAAACGAGAATTTGACTGGGTAGTGACCCCAGGCTTCAATCCTCCCAAAAATTGCGTAGAATTTGTCTACCTACCTCCTTACACTAATTAAAGAAATTGTGCAGACAAAAGGGATAGGCACCCACTGCCTGTCACTGCATTGTCTCTGCAAATTGCACAGTTTTGTCAGCCAGTTCCCTTGGTAGCCGACCTGCTCCTCCTTCGGAAAATTGCGTAGCTTTCTTGGACTATCCACCAACTAATCGACAACCCATTCAGTGCAAGAATTATGCAGACATTTTCTGCATGACTTCCTCCCAGTTTTGTGCAGTTTTGGCCAGCAAGCTCCCGCAGCCCGCTCCCGATGTCCTCTAAAAATTTGCGTAGTTTTCACCACTAGTGCCTCCTACCTACCGCATTTCCTTCCCTAGAAAAATTGTGCAGTTATGCCTCCCATCTTAGCCAGATCTCGCAGATGTCACTGTTGTCCCGGACTACACAAACTAGCCTCTCAGTGACCTCTGCGCAACTTTTCTTGACAGTGTCCCGAAGCCCCGCATCCTGGCCTGAAATGTGCTATGCACAATTTCAAAGCCTTGTCCTCTCTCCTGGTCACTTGCACCTGAAAACGAAAGATGATGCATCATGGTAGACTAGGAGATTTCTGGATTTGATTTCGTATTGTCATGAGTGAATTCAGATACATGTACATGGATGAGACATGGCACGATGACGAACAAGATGAACAAGGAATGCATGCTAGGAGAATTGTTTGTGAACAGATGAACACATGAAGCATGTGAAGTACCACGGAAGAGGATACCACATACAACATCAAGTGAACTCCAATATCATTGAAGACTCTGCATACCTTGTCATGCAGAGGTGAAGCTATGATACACCAAGAGCACAATCATCATTCAACAACAGTGCATCTCGACATGGACACCACCATCAAAAACAACATACTAGCACTGTCATGTCGAGTCATGTCATGAATCGTCTTGGCCACATCATTATTATGGACCACACTTCTGTAATCAGTGTAATGTAACGTGGAAGTCTAAGACACCCACATACAAAGTTGAAGATTCATGTCAGTTGAAGATTCATGTAAGTCAAACAGTCATGAGGGAAGTCAAAGGGTCATAAGGGCCAATTTCACCCTTGGCTATATATACCTCTCATTTGTACATGCAAAAGAATTTTCACCTTGGCTCCTTCCACATATCCTTAAGAGTTTGTAATCTTTTCTATGAGAAGCGAGCAGTGGCTCCAATGCCCCGCTATTGGGGTTAGTGATGTATGGTGTGTAGATGTGTCTTGGAACTTTCACTTAATTTAGAAGCCTATTAACAAGCCAACACATTTTCACACATGTATTGTATCCATTTGTAAGACTATTCTTTGGATGCTTGTAATGCATGTTGCTTTAACTTTTACTAAGATAGTTGAACTATTTCAGTTGTTTTAGTGCATATGTTGTTGGAAATTTGTTGTATCAGTTGTTAACATTGTCTCGCTTGTGTGAACTACTCCACCGAACACTTGACAGATTCATCCTTGTAAAAATTTTGTAATGACCATTGCACTCGTGTGGACTATTTCGTTGGGTGTTGTACGTGCTATCTGTTGAGTTTGTGTTTGTGACTGTTGCATCCATGTGGACTACTCTACCAGAAGAAATGCATGTCCTGCTGTGTTTTGTGTCTCTAACAGAGTTGGGACCATTCCTTTTTGAATTGAGACTCACTCTCACCTTCTCCCTCTGCAGTGAAAGAACTTAGACACAAGTTACATGAAGCACTCACGAGGCACACGAACCTCATTATTTGAAGACAAGTACACCACTCTCATGTGCTGACAAGCAAGAGCTAAGACATATCTTTAAGATAATGGAAACTGGGCCATCATACTGGATGGAACTCCTACAACAAATGGTGCGAAGTCTATTTGGGACTTCATACCAGGGAGATTCCCTAAATGTTGGTGGGTTCAACACCGTCAACATTTCTGGTGCTAGAAGGAGTGTTGCTAGTTGTTTATGGTTGAATTTCCTCTCACTCCCACTCATCAATCATCTCGTCAAGGCAGTAACTCACACTCCCTCTCACCTATGCTCAACTTTGAAGTTGGTTACTCCTCACCTCCTAAACGTGAACATGAAATTTTGTATCAGCACCTCCGCTTTGTCCCTCCCATTACCAGTCAATTTCCAAAGCAGTTGGACTAATCCCAGGAATACAAGATCTTCCATACACATCAAAGAAGCCAAAGACCACTCCCATAGGATTTAATGTCTCATTAGTGGAAGAAGCAGTTCTTGCCATGCTCAAAGGTCTGGCAGAAGCTGTTGAGAATAGAGAGGAACCTCTAGTGTTCCAACAGGGAGAACATGATACCCTCGTGTAGATGAGACGAAGGGGAAGGCATCGGAGGAGGTGGAGGTGGAGACGAACCAATAGACTCAGAGGCGGAACCATCAGATTCTAAAGAAGAGGAGGAAGATGAAGAAGAAGAAGAAGAAACAGCTGACCAAAAATTTGGATGGAATGGGAAAATGCCATGAAATGCTATGAAATCATCTAGCTAGGAAATGACATAAGCTACTTGCAAAAGAGAACTAATATAACCTTGCATTTTATCATCTATATATTTGGACTAACTAGACATGGAAATTTATTCTACCACTCTATGATTTATATATGCATGCACTAATTATCTCATGTTGAAATTGTAGAAAAAGAGTCTTTTAATTTCTAAATTATAAATGTAAATGCTAAGTTAAACAATTTAATCTTTGCAGGGAAGCAAGGCATGGAAATGTTGGTATAAAATGGAACTGAGAGGAATGGAAGTCAAGTGGAGGGCCTACCCTATGCTTAGATTATCATTTCTACTCAAAACAGGTTTAAACAGGCTGCTACAGTAGATGCTACAGGAACTTCTACAGGATGTCCTAATTTACTACAATAAGTCTTAGTTTTCTAAAGGAAGTTAGCTAAAGGCCATAGGAAGGTAGGGAAGGTGAAACAAAGTGATGAAAAGATTAATAATTGTGAAATAGGGTGTAGGGAAGGTGCACATTACCCAAGGCTCAACCCAACACTTTAGGATGGTTGGATTTTCCCAAGGTGGCTACAAAACATAAATTTGGATTAGGGGTTGGTGGGCCTTGGCAGGAGGTGGAGAAGACTTAGATGAGGCTGGTGGGATGAGTTCCTCCCTGCAGATCAACAATCCTTGCATCAAAATATGTTCTTCTCTTCATTTATGCATAACTTCATATAAATAGGGAAAATATGAGTTGAATTTGAGAAAATTGATTTATTGATGGCTAATAACTAGATCTATGAAATGAAATGCCTTCTTAAATGACATCAAGCTCAAGAAACAAAATGAAAACTGCAGGTGCTTCCAAGAAATCATAAACAATGATCTATTTAATAATGAACCCTAAGCTATTGAATGATAAAAAAATAAATTTGTTATTGGGGCTTTGAGAGTGGGGCCCTCAAACCATGATCCCATGAGGGAGATGAGGAAGAGGCCATTGTCACAATATTTTCTAAGGTATTCTTTCTCATTACTATACCACTGATATACTTCTTCAACTAATGGAAACAAGACTAAAGAATCATTCAAATACTTGTTAAATTAAACAAAGAAGAAATAACTTGAACAATTAACTATGATTTTAATCTAAGAATACATGTACAAAAAGAGGAACCTTTGCTGCTAGGTTGGGCCGTAATCCAAGGGCTTCAGCCCCTGAGTTAACTAACTGTTGGATCGAGGTAAACCTTCTCATTATAATCAAAATGTCAAATACAACATAAGTTTAACAATCATAATTTTTTATCTCTAAATTGCCTCTTGGATACAAAAGAAAATTGAATCCTAATGAGGCCCTTAACCTTCTTATTCATACAAACTAAAGCTACCAACAACTTCCTAAAAATTAGGGATACTTGGTTCCCAAACTCAAGAATGACTTGTCTTCAGTGTCACTGGCTTGGTTGCTTGTAACTCCGAGTTGATGATATATGGTGGAGGAATCTTCAAATGATTTGAGGAGTTAAGGAGGGAGACAAATCTCCTACAATCCCTATTTCTTTTCCACCTTGAGTTCCTGCACCTAAATTAGCCCAAAATTGCTCCAATTCCTGCATAAGGCATATTAGGCCACATGACATAACATCTCACCTTTACCCTTCTCACTAAGAAAAATATAATAAAATATGTAAGTAAATATGAGAAAAGTTGATTTTAATAAGTTGAAGGGTGGCATTAAGACCCATATAGTTTACCTATTGATGACCCTCATCAATATTCTCGCCACATATTCAAGTGATAAGGTGGAAGTAATTGGCGTATTTAATCTATGCGATTGGTGGAGGGGAGATGAAGATACATCCTACAAATATGGAGGCTATCATGATGTGGTAAATTCCTACAAATGTTTAGGAAGTTATGAGTTTCGGTTGAGAAATACATTGTCTGAGGAAATTCATAACTTCATTTCCAGTAATAGTCACATCGCTTCATGTTATAACAATGAGTGGAAAGAGTTTCCAATGGGGGAATGGTCAACAAAAGGCCTTTTAAGAATTCAAGAAAAAATTATTCAAACATCGATACTTACATTACCAAATTTGCATCAATCGAAGACATATGCAAGTGCGTATGTTGTGGGAGTAGTTTTGATGTAGGGAGGAAGGCTTGTATGCTACTATTTTGAAGTATTTCATGGGGAAGTTCTCAACTAACCTACCCAAAATAAGGAGCTTTATGCCCTAGTATAAGCTACCAAAAAGTGGAAACACTATTTGATGGGAAAAAAGATAACCATCCACATAAATCACTAGTCGATGTAGACTTAGTATAAGTTACAACAAGCCATACACTACAAGTGGACAAATTATTACTATAGTTTCAACTAGTGATTAGGTATAAGAAGGTTATCAAAAGTAATATGGATGAAATGCTTTCAAGGCCACCCATATAAAAAATATAGGTTTCAAAACTTTGATGCACATCGATCCTTTCACTCATGAGACATACATAAAAGCATATACAAATTATGATGACTTGAAGGAAGTGTTTCAACAATTGTAGAGCTAGAGTCAGGTAGATACTGGAGATATTATATTTGGCTATCATCTCCAAAGTGGGTTACTCTACAGGTTAGACAAGTTATATGTTCCTAGAGGTGAGTGACTACAACTATTCACAAAAGTTGACACCTCCAAGTTGCAGAGAAATTTGGTGTAGGGAAGACAATAGCCAACTTACAAAGATATGTGTACTGGTTTTGAATGAAAGAAGATCTGGCCAGGTTCATAAGGGGATGTATGCTTCGTTGCACCAATAAGCCGAGTAAGATAAAATATGGTCTATACCATTCCCTATTTATACTCACTTGTCCTTAAGGAAGCATTTCCATGGATTTTGTGGGGGGTTTACCAATACTCAAGAAGGGACATGACTACCTATTAGTGGTAGTTGATAGGTTCAACAAGATTTTCATTCTCATTCCCCATAAAAATACCATTACAAGGTAAGAAAAAATAAACTTGTTCTTTAAATAGGTCTTGATGCACTTTGGGATACCAAAGAGAATCATTATAGTCATGGACACTAGATTTCTTAGTGCATTTTGGACTACATTCTGGGAGAACATGGACACAAGTTGAATATGTTTACAACATTCCATCCATATATAGATGGGAAAACATAAGAAGTCAATGAGACTTTGGTTTAGGCTTTGAGGGATTACAATTAGAAGCATACAAATAACCAGGATGAAAATATGGTATATATACAACACTCCTATAGTAGAGAAATCCACACTTCTACTAATAAGTCCCTATTTGAAACTTGGTTTGTATATTTTCCACCTTTAGCTTTGGATATTGTATATAGGAAACATGGAGGAGTGAGGGAAAATCTCACAGGGGATGCTTGAAGTGAAGAAAAAATTATGAGGAAAGTTAGGTAGATACATTTGCAAGTACATGAGACACTGAATAAGTCTTAAGAAAAGTACACGGCTAGACATAGTCAACACATAATAGAAAAATCATTTAGAGTGGGAGAGAAAGTATGGTTATATTTGAATAAGGAGAGATTACAGGGTCCCAGTAAAAAAACCAAGGTTCTATGATATGGTCCTTTCAAGGTACTGGAAAAAGTGGGAGATAATAGTTTTAGATTTAGTGTAAGCCCATACATGCAAACACACTTAGTAGTGAATGTGGAAAATCTGAAACTCTATGATCCTTCCATGTTAGATCAAGAATAAGAGTAGGCCCTATCTTCCATAGAGTACTTGACTTTAGATACCCAAGAAGAGTTGACAGATGATACAAGTTTGCAAAAAAAGTCCAAAACTACTTGGTAGAGTCAACATGAATTTTGGAAAATTAGATTGAAAGGACAACTTCCAAATAAAACTTAATAAAAATAAGATAAAAGAAATTTTTCATAAATCTTTATTGCAATAATTACAAAATAATTAAAAACATATAATCAATATAT